>OY740785.1:122294719-122427160 GCA_963514005.1 Raja brachyura
GGGGGGGGGTGAGTGGGGGTGAGTGGGGGGAGGGGGGGTGAGTGGGGGGAGGGGGGGTGAGTGGGGGAGGGGGGGGGTGAGTGGGGGGAGGGGGGTGAGTGGGGGGAGGGGGGGTGAGTGGGGGGAGGGGGGGTGAGTGGGGGAGGGGGGGTGAGTGGGGAGGGGGGGGTGAGTGGGGGAGGGGGGGGTGAGTGGGGGAGGGGGGGGTGAGTGGGGGAGGGGGGGGTGAGTGGGGGGTGAGTGGGGGGGGGGGGAGGGGGGGTGAGGGGGGGAGGGGGGGTGAGTGGGGGAGGGGGGGGTGAGTGGGGGAGGGGGGGTGAGTGGGGGGAGGGGGGGGGTGAGTGGGGGAGGGGGGGGGTGAGTGGGGGGAGGGGGGGGGTGAGTGGGGGAGGGGGGGGTGAGTGGGGGAGGGGGGGTGAGTGGGGGGTGAGTGGGGGAGGGGGGGTGAGGGGGGGAGGGGGGGTGAGTGGGGGGAGGGGGGGGGTGAGTGGGGGGAGGGGGGGGGTGAGTGGGGGAGGGGGGGGGTGAGTGGGGGAGGGGGGGTGAGTGGGGGAGGGGGGGGGTGAGTGGGGGTGTGAGTGGGGGAGGGGGGGTGAGGGGGGGAGGGGGGGTGAGTGGGGGAGGGGGGGTGAGTGGGGGGAGTGAGTGGGGGAGGGGGGGGTGAGTGGGGGAGGGGGGGGTGAGTGGGGGGGGGGGGGTGAGTGGGGGGTGAGTGGGGGGGGGGGAGGAGGGGGTGAGTGGGGGGTGAGTGGGGGGAGGGGGGTGAGTGGGGGGTGAGTGGGGGAGGGGGGGGTGAGTGGGGGAGGGGGGGGTGAGTGGGGGAGGGGGGGGTGAGTGGGGGGTGAGTGGGGGGGGGGGGAGGAGGGGGTGAGTGGGGGAGGGGGGGGTGAGTGGGGGGGGGGGGGTGAGTGGGGGGTGAGTGGGGGGGGGGGAGGAGGGGGTGAGTGGGGGGTGAGTGGGGGAGGGGGGGGTGAGTGGGGGAGGGGGGGGGGTGAGTGGGGGGGGGGGGAGGAGGGGGTGAGTGGGGGGTGAGTGGGGGGTGAGTGGGGGGAGGGGGGTGAGTGGGGGGTGAGTGGGGGAGGGGGGGGTGAGTGGGGGAGGGGGGGTGAGTGGGGGAGGGGGGGGTGAGTGGGGGAGGGGGGGTGAGTGGGGGAGGGGGGGTGAGTGGGGGGGTGAGTGGGGGAGGGGGGGGTGAGTGGGGGAGGGGGGGGGTGAGTGGGGGGGGGGAGGAGGGGGGGGGGGAGGAGGGGGTGAGTGGGGGGTGAGTGGGGGGAGGGGGGTGAGTGGGGGGTGAGTGGGGGAGGGGGGGGTGAGTGGGGGAGGGGGGGGGTGAGTGGGGGAGGGGGGGGTGAGTGGGGGAGGGGGGGTGAGGGGGGGAGGGGGGGGTGAGTGGGGGAGGGGGGGTGAGTGGGGGGTGAGTGGGGGAGGGGGGGGGTGAGTGGGGGAGGGGGGGGTGAGTGGGGGGGGGGGGTGAGTGGGGGTGAGTGGGGGGGGGGGGGAGGAGGGGGTGAGTGGGGGGTGAGTGGGGGGTGAGTGGGGGGGAGGGGGGTGAGTGGGGGGGTGAGTGGGGGAGGGGGGGGTGAGTGGGGGAGGGGGGGGTGAGTGGGGGAGGAGGGGGTGAGTGGGGGGTGAGTGGGGGGAGGGGGGTGAGTGGGGGGTGAGTGGGGGGAGGGGGGTGAGTGGGGGTGTGAGTGGGGGGAGGGGGGTGAGTGGGGGGTGAATGCGGGGAGGAGGGTGAGTGGGGGGAGGGGGGTGAGTGGGGGGTGAGTGGGGGGAGGGGGGTGAGTGGGGGGTGAGTGGGGGGAGGGGGGTGAGTGGGGGGTGAATGCGGGGAGGGGGGTGAGTGGGGGGGGGGGGTGAGTGGGGGGTGAGTGGGGGGGGGGGGAGGAGGGGGTGAGTGGGGGGTGAGTGGGGGGTGAGTGGGGGGAGGGGGGTGAGTGGGGGGTGAGTGGGGGGAGGGGGGTGAGTGGGGGGAGGGGGGTGAGTGGGGGGTGAGTGGGGGAGGGGGGTGAGTGGGGGGTGAGTGGGGGGTGAGTGGGGGTGAGTGGGGGGGGGGGGTGAGTGGGGGGTGAGTGGGGGAGGGGGGTGAGTGGGGGGAGGGGGGTGAGTGGGGGGTGAGTGGGGGAGGGGGGGGTGAGTGGGGGAGGGGGGTGAGTGGGGGGTGAGTGGGGGGAGGGGGGTGAGTGGGGGGAGGGGGGTGAGTGGGGGGTGAGTGGGGGGAGGGGGGGGGGTGAGTGGGGGAGGGGGGGGTGAGTGGGGGGGGGGGGTGAGTGGGGGGTGAGTGGGGGAGGGGGGGGGTGAGTGGGGGGTGAGTGGGGGAGGGGGGGGGTGAGTGGGGGGGGGGGTGAGTGGGGGGTGAGTGGGGGAGGGGGGGGTGAGTGGGGGGAGGGGGGTGAGTGGGGGGAGGGGGGTGAGTGGGGGGTGAGTGGGGGTGAGTGGGGGAGGGGGGGGGGTGAGTGGGGGGGGGGGGTGAGTGGGGGGTGAGTGGGGGAGGGGGTGAGTGGGGGGAGGGGGGTGAGTGGGGGGTGAGTGGGGGAGGGGGGGGTGAGTGGGGGAGGGGGGGGGTGAGTGGGGGGGGGGGTGAGTGGGGGGTGAGTGGGGGGAGGGGGGTGAGTGGGGGGAGGGGGGTGAGTGGGGGGTGAGTGGGGGGAGGGGGGGGTGAGTGGGGGAGGGGGGGGTGAGTGGGGGGGGGGGGTGAGTGGGGGGTGAGTGGGGGAGGGGGGGGTGAGTGGGGGGTGAGTGGGGGAGGGGGGGGTGAGTGGGGGGTGAGTGGGGGAGGGGGGGTGAGTGGGGGGAGGGGGGTGAGTGGGGGGAGGGGGGGGTGAGTGGGGGAGGGGGGGGTGAGTGGGGGGGGGGGGGGTGAGTGGGGGGGTGAGGGTGAGTGGGGAGGGGGGGGTGAGTGGGGGGTGAGTGGGGGAGGGGGGGGTGAGTGGGGGGTGAGTGGGGAGGGGGGGGTGAGTGGGGGGAGGGGGGTGAGTGGGGGGAGGGGGGTGAGTGGGGGGTGAGTGGGGGAGGGGGGGGGTGAGTGGGGAGGGGGGGGGTGAGTGGGGGGTGAGTGGGGGAGGGGGGGGTGAGTGGGGGAGGGGGGGGTGAGTGGGGGGTGAGTGGGGGAGGGGGGGGGTGAGTGGGGGAGGGGGGGGGTGAGTGGGGGGAGGGGGGTGAGTGGGGGGTGAGTGGGGGAGGGGGGGGTGAGTGGGGGAGGGGGGGGGTGAGTGGGGGGGGGGGGGTGAGTGGGGGGTGAGTGGGGGAGGGGGGGGGTGAGTGGGGGGGGGGGTGAGTGGGGGGTGAGTGGGGGAGGGGGGGGTGAGTGGGGGAGGGGGGGGTGAGTGGGGGGTGAGTGGGGGAGGGGGGGGGTGAGTGGGGGAGGGGGGGGGTGAGTGGGGGGGGGGGGTGAGTGGGGGGTGAGTGGGGGAGGGGGGGGGGTGAGTGGGGGGGGGGGTGAGTGGGGGGTGAATGCGGGGTTGAGGGGTAAACGAACACCCGACATTATCCTCCGGCACCAGGGCGGCCGCGGCGCCTCCATCAGCCTCCGCTCCCGGCGCCAACCCCAGTGGAGGCCGCGCGGTCACTGTGTGTCTCCCGGAGCCGCCCGCGCCCCGCTCCCGCGCTCACCCCGCCTGGAGGACCGGCCTGGAGGACCGGCCCGGAGGACCACGGGCGCTCCGCTCGGCTCACCCCGCCTGGAGGACCCGCCTGGAGGACCCGCCTGGAGGACCGGCCCGGAGGACCACGGGCGCTCGGCTCGGCTCGGCTCGGCTCGGCTCACCCCGCCTGGAGGACCCGCCTGGAGGACCCGCCTGGAGGACCGGCCCGGAGGACCACGGGCGCTGGGGGAGCGCAGACCCGCCGGGGGGGGGAGAGAGACGAGACGGAAGTGAGCGCGCAGGGCCTCAGCCCGGAAATGACGTCGTGGCCGCGCCGCCTTCTCCCGGCGGTGAGGGCGGCGCATGCGCAGCTGCTGCCCGACAGCCACGAGGATGCATCTTGTCACTTACAGGCACTGCATCCACATCCACAATATCAGCATTTGACGCAGGGACACAGGCTGAATGAATGCATGAAAAAAAAGGAAATAATATTTTTTATTATAAATATAAATAATTAGAAACAAGTAATTCGACATCACAAGAAAGAAACTGGAGAAATATATATGTGTGTGTGATATTGATTTATAATCAATATGTATTTATAATAAGAACCTAGAGAAATATATATATGTGTGTGTTATATAATTCTTAGCAATGTTACAAAATTTTGTGATTTTAAAAAATCAAGTCTGCAATTTATCCCATCAGATAAAGCATAAAAAGAAGTTTAATTTGACACCTAATTCACTTTGATATCTTTAGTATTAAGAAAGTTATGACAATTTTCATACTCGGAAATTCGCATCTTGTTCCCCATTGCCTTTCAATTGACTTAACTCAAAAGCTGTGATCTAGAATAGTCAAAAGCCCATAACTTTCTTAAAAATTAAGAGAACTCAATGATATTTTTTAATTCTAGGTTGAAGCACTCTGAAACAAATATGAAACAATCTTACTTGGATGACCTGAAATTAAAGCATTTATTTAGTTAGTTATCTAATTGTAGTTAATTACAAAATTCAATGAGTAGATCTAAACATCTATCCATTTCTTAAGAAAAGATAAACTTTTTTTTAATTGCCTAAGTGTCCAAATAACATTCACACAATAATCCACAATATAACATAATTTTTAAATCTCATTTTCATGAATTTCTAGGCCAAATGGAAGGAATTTAGTATTTAATGCCTGTAAATTAATGGCCATTTAAATCAACTTACAAGTGGGTTTTAGTGGAATGCGGTGGATTGGAACGTTGCGGTTTGCAGTGAAGTCGGGAGGAAAAATACTGTTGGTTCATACATTTTTTTGGACCCCATTTCGCAACATGAAAATGTGATTAAAGCCTCCCTAAAAAAACAACTTTTAATATAAAAATAAACTGTGTACCTTTTTTTCTCCCCTACGCAAAATCCTTCCCGTTGTCGGCGCTCACGGCTTTTGAAGGTGATTTTCAAATTACTCTCGTTAATAAATAATCTAGCGTAATTTAAAAGTACCATCATGAATGAAATGTCGGAGCGATTTTTCTTCCGCAACAAAATCGCCCGACATGGATCAATTTTCCCAGTCTGCAGAAAAACGGCACTTTAAGCCCGCCCCACTCTGAAAGGCGCCAAAGTCACGCACACGGGGAGTGGCAGAACTGCAGCGCTGCTCAAGGTAAGTTTTGTAACATACCTATAATTCTCACAGGTCCCACAATACAATATTCCACCTCCTCCCTTCCCGAGGGCGATCCAGCGGCTGGCGACTCGAGGCGTGCAGGCAAGGGGGATGTGAGTGAGTCAGGTCTGGTGGCCTCTGGTCCTCCAACTGTAGCTCGCAGCTGGCGGCTGGAGGCCACAGTGCAGTGTCTCTGGTCCTCTGACATTTGTGCTGACCTGGCGGCAGGATTTGGGTGACATCAGGGCGCCGGTCGTGCGCGCCGTGCGTGTGGGGCGCGACTACGTCACAGCGCAGGGTGGGCGAACGTGCGGGCGGCTCGCAGATGCTCAACAGTCCCAGGTCGGTGCGGCGCCCTCTCACCCCCGACCTCCCCCCTCACCCGGGGACATGAGCGGCCTTTGTGAGCGGCCAGGATGCCGATGAGCCCCCCCCCCAATCTGCTTGGTGTGCGGGCTGAGCTTTGATGGAGGACCACATGACACGATGGAGGGGCACAACAAGGAGAAGCGTTATGAGTGCGACGTGTGTGGCAAGGCCTGGGTGCACACGGGCAAACGCCCCTTCGACTGCTTGTACTAGGGCAGGAACTTCATGAGGGCATGTGAGCATGAGGGCATCCTTATTTTTT
The DNA here is from genome assembly GCA_963514005.1 of Raja brachyura. Next base: position 122,300,603 of record OY740785.1, read on the forward strand.
CCAAGATGATGGCGCACACAGTTGCAGCAGCTCGATGTTCTCCCGGTCAGTGCTTTGTGTTTTTCGTATATTTGTGCGTGTTGTTTTGTGCCCTGTGTACTTACTGTCGGGCGGACAGGATCTACGACCGTCAGGACCTTCTTAGAATTGGAGCCGGTCGCGAACGGGGAGGTTACCGCCGAGTTTGTCCGCGCACATAAGATCCCGGCGGACATAGCGAGGAGCCCCGACTCTCCGTGGATTACCATCCCCGCGGGGAGGATGCGAAGACGGCGTAGAGAGAAAAGGAAAAAGCGAGGCTGCAGGGCCGGCGCGTTGGCCAGGCTACGGAGGCAGCCACTGAAACCACCGCTTCCCAGCCTGTTTCTCACGAACGCCAGATCCCTGGCTAACAAGATGGACGAACTGAGGCTACAGACTGCAGCTAACAACGCCGTGAAGGACAGCTGTATCCTGTTGAATGCGGAGACCTGGCTTAATTCATCCATTCCGGACTCTGCAATCGAGCTAGCAGGCTACACAGCACAGCGCCATGACAGGACAAGAGACTCTGGTAAGAGCCGAGGTGGAGGGCTCTATGTGTACGTGAACAACACCTGGTGCACAAACACAGTGATTGTAGACAGTCACTGCTCCCCAGACCTGGAGTATGTGACTGTTAAATGCAGGCCCATTTATCTCCCTAGAGAGTTTACTGTTGTCATAATAACTGCTATGTACATACCACCAGATGCTAATGCTAACTCGGCTATCGGACATTTGTACGGTAGTACTAGCAGTCAACAGAGCATATATCCGGACGGTGTTCACATCATAGCAGGGGACTTTAATCACGCGGAATTGAAGAAAATGCTCCCAAAATTCTACCAGCATGTTAAATGTGCTACAAGAGGAGCTAACACACTAGACAAGGTCTACTCCAACATCAAGCTGGGCTACAGGGCTAGACCACTACCACACCTGGGTCAGTCGGACCATATGTCCCTGCTTTTAATTCCTGCATATGCCCCCCTCAGGAAAACCGCTCCTCCCATCACAAAGACCATCACAACTTGGCCTGATGGTGCATCTCAGCAGCTGCAGGACTGCCTCGACAGGACCAACTGGGATGTCTTTGAACACCGGGACCTGGAGTTGTTCACAGACAGTGTACTGTGTTACATTAAAAATTGCATGGACACGGTCACAGTGGACAAACAAATCCGGGTCTACCCCAACCAGAAGCCCTGGATGACCCGGGAGGTCCAGCGGCTGTTAAAAGAGAGGAACACTGCTTTTAGGTCTGGTGATAGGGCTTTATACAGCACGGCCCGAGCTAACCTGAAGAGAGGCATCAGAGAGGCCAAGTCAGACTACAGGAGGAAGATAGAGGACCACCTGGACAGTAACAACAGCAGGCAGGTGTGGCAGGGGATCCAGTATCTCACCAATTATAAGACAAACCTTGGAGCTGCTGAGGGTGACGCCTCGCTGGCAGAGGATCTGAACATCTTCTTTGCTTGCTTTGAAGTGGAGCCACCCGAGACAGCCACAACACACCATATGGTCCACAGTAGCCTAACCCTCACGATAGAGGAGCGTGAGGTGAGGCGCATGCTGCGGGCCATCAATCCAAGGAAGGCTACTGGACCCGACGGCGTCTCTGGACGCGTGCTGAAGGACTGCGCAGACCAGCTGGCTGGAGTCTTCACGAGGATATTTAACCAGTCTCTGGCCCAGTCAACTGTCCCACCCTGTCTGAAGTCCTCCACCATAGTCCCCTTGCCCAAAAAACCCAACATTTCCAGCCTCAACGACTACCGGCCAGTCGCACTCACACCAGTGGTGATGAAGTGCTTTGAAAAACTGGTCCGGGGTCATATCACATCACTCCTGCCCCGAAGCTTTGACCCCCACCAGTTTGCGTACAGAGCGAATAGATCTACAGAGGACGCTGTAGCCACAGCTCTCCATGCTGCACTGTCCCACCTGGAGCAGCGGGGAAGCTATGTGCAAATGCTCTTTGTGGACTACAGCTCTGCTTTTAATACTATCCTTCCCCACAAACTGGTGGACAAACTGGGGGACTTGGGACTTCCACAATCCACCTGCATGTGGATAAATAGCTTCCTGTCGGGCCGCAGCCAGAGAGTCAGAATGGGCCATCACACATCCACGGCCCTCAGCCTCAGTACCGGCTCTCCACAGGGCTGCGTGCTGAGCCCCCTGCACTACACCATCTACACACATGACTGCACCTCTGCCCATCACAGCAACACCATTGTCAAATTTGCAGATGACACTACGGTGGTGGGGCTCATCTCCGGGGGGGACGAGTACGCCCATCGGGATGAGGTTGAGCAGCTGACAGTGTGGTGTGGAGAAAATAAACTGCTCCTGAACACCTTAAAGACCAAGGAGATAATAATAGACTTCAGGAAGAACAAAACAGAACTCGTACCACTAATCATCAGAGGGGACTGTGTGGAGAGGGTGGCGGATTTCCGCTTCCTGGGAATCCATATTGAGGAGGACCTGATGTGGAGAGTGAACACCTCTGCGCTGCTGAAAAAGGTCCAGCAGAGACTGCACTTCCTGAGGGTGCTCAGGAAGAATAACATCACACAGAGACTGCTGCTGTCCTTTTATCGGTGCTCCATTGAGAACATCCTAACATACTGTATGCATGTGGTACACCAGCTGCACAGCAGCTCAGAGGAAAGCGCTCCAGAGGGCCATTGACAACGCCCAGAGGATTGTCGGCTGCCCTCTCCTTACCTTGGAAGACTTACACAGTTCCCGCTGCATCAAAAAATCCCAGAATATTATAAAGGACATTGCCCACCCCGGACACTCCCTGTTTGAACTGTTGCCGTCAGGCAGACGGTACAGATCTACAAGGACAAGGACAAACAGACTTAAAAACAGTTTTTAGCCCACTGCTATAAAGGCACTAAATGTAGCCGCCAAGGAACGCGGGGACTAAGGGACTGTGGTTGGTACACTGTGAAATCGACAGAAGGATGTAGGGTTGGGTGTTTATGGGTGCTATTTTCATATTTCATATTTATTTTAGTTGTTTATCTTTTTTAATATTTTACCTTGTATGTATCGTTAGCTTTTATGTTTGAATGTTGCACTGACTGGTTGACATTTTTAAATTTTGTTGTACATGGTTCATGTTACAATGACAATAAAGAAACTATTCTATATTCTGAAGGTCCACTGGTGGGTGCACATGGGCGAACGCCCCTATGGCAGCTCCATCTGCAACAAGAGCTTTGCCCGGTCATCGGGGCCATGGCAGCACTGGCGGGTGCACAGCAGTGAGCGGCCCTTCACCTGTTCTGATTGCGGCAAAGGCTTCAAATCGTCCATCCACCTGCTGGTGCACCAGCGCACCCACACCGGTGAGCGGCCCTACACCAGTGCCCAGTGCAGCAAGGGCTTCATCCAATCCAGCAACCCGCAGTCCCACCAGCGCACCCACACCGGCGACCATCCCTTCCCCAGCCTGGTGTGTGGAGAGCACTTTGCCATGGCCTCCCACGCCCTGTCTCACCAGCGCGTGCGCACCTGTGGCCAGCCCTACAACTGCCCGTACTGCAGTGAGGCAGCACCAGCCGACGAGCGGTTGCTCCCACTGCGGCAAGTGTTTCAAGAGAGCATGGGGGCTGCGGGAACACCAGCGGAAAACATCGGAGAGAGAATATTTGTGTGCACTGAGTGTGGTAAGGGTTTCTGTGGATGCACCGGCATATCCACAGCAGTGAGCATCCCTTCTCCTGCCCATCCTGTGGTAAAGGCTTCACCCGCCTTGACCATCTGCTGAAGCACCGGCGTGCGCCACTTCACCTGCCCACTCTGTGGCAAGGCCTTTGCCCGCTCCTCCAGACTGCTGGAACACCGCCACGTGGATAGGTGCGGTTTAAGTAGACACAAAATGCTGGAACGAATGGGTAAAGTTCCGGGTCTAGATCCTTCTTGAGTCTCGACACGGAACATCACCCATTCCTGTTCTGCTGAGTTACTCCAGCACACTGTGAAATGTCATCTATCTCGGATTTGAAGTATAGGAGCAGGGGGGTTCTACTCCAATTGTACAGGGCTTTGGTGAGACCACACCTGGAGTATTGTGCACAGTTTCGGTCTCATAAACTGAGGAAAGTCATTCTTGCCATAGAGGGAGTACAGAGAAGGTTCACCAGACTGATTCCTGGGATGGCAGGACTTTCATATGAAGAAAGACTGGATAGACTCGGCTTGTACTCGCTAGAATTAAGAAGATTGAGGGGGGATCTTATAGATACTTACAAAATTCTTAAGGGGTTAAACAGGCTAGATGCAGGAAGATTTTTCCCGATGTTGGGGAAGTCCAGAACAAGGGGTCACAGTTTAAGGATAAGGGGGAAGTCCTTTAGGACCGAGAAGAGGAAAACATTTTTCACACAGAGAGTGTGGAATTCTCTACCACAGAAGGTAGTTGAGGCTAGTTCATTGGCTATATTTAAGAGGGAGTTAGATGTGGCCCTTGTGGCTAAAGGGATCAGGGGGTATGGGGATAAGGCAGGTACAGGATACTGAGTTGGATGATCAGCCATGATCATATTGAAGGGCCGAATGGCCTACTCCTGCACCTATTTTATATGTTTCTATCCATGTACTCCACAGATGCTGCCTGACCCGCCGAGTTACTGCAGCATTTTGTGTTAGTGTCATAGAGTGCTGCAGTATGGAACCAGGCCCTTTGGATCAACTTCCCACAGCGACCAGCATGTCCCAGCTACAGTAGTCCCACCTGCCTGCTGTTGGTCCATAGCACTCCAAACTTGTCCTATCCATGTACGTACCTGTCTAACTATTTCTTAAACGTTGGGATAGCAGGGCCCTCGCTTAAGTTTTTCCCTGTTGCCAGTCGGGCAACCTTGGTAGCTTTTTATGTTGCCAAATGACAGTGTTGGTGGTAATTTAAGACGGTTTGCATGATGTGTGCAGTAATCTGCTCGGACGAAGTGCCTAGTTACCAGTCAGAATTAGCTCAATGAAGCATTCACATATTATGTTCAAGAAGGAACTGCAGATGCTGGAAAATCGAAGGTAGACAAACGTGCTGGAGAAATTCAGCGGGCGTGGGTGCATCAATGGAGCGCAGGAAATAGGCAACGTTTCAGGCCGAAACCCATCAGTCTGAAGAAGGGTTACACAAAAAGCTGGAGAAACTCAGCGGATGCAGCAGCATCTAAGGAGCGAAGGAGATAGGCGACGTTTTGACAGACGCATCAGTCTGAAGAAGGGTTTTGGCCCGAATCGTTGCCTATTTTCTTCGCTCCATAGATGCTGCCGCATCCGCTGAGTTTATCCAGCACTTTTGTCTACATTCACATATTATTTCTGCTTCAAATAACTCACAAACTAAACATATTCACCAATCAAGACATGATATATACCACCTAGACATGCATCACACAGGAGAGCTGGTCACCCAACGCAATATTCTACCTCTCCACCAATTCAAATATTGCTGGCCAGTGGTTGGGGGAGGGGGGTTCACTTACTCACGGCTTGTTCGGCTGGCAGTGCAGTCACTCACGGCTGCTGGGCTGACAGTTCAGTCACTTACAGCTGGTGAGCTGGCAGTTGACTTACTCACGGCTGGTGGGCTGGCAGTGCAGTTACTCACGGCTGCGGGATTATGACTGAATCCCACCTAAACGTAACGATACCCTAGCGCCGCGGCTCGCTGGTTGGCCTGGGATAACCAGCCGCTGTCCACGCGGCGGCGGTCGGCGTGAAGTGCCGATTGCTACTGGCCTGGAGTGCGGACAGACGTGCGCCGCCTCTCACCCGTTTAGCACACCGTATGTTCGTGGGGAACCTGGTGCTAAAATATTCGTAGACGACCTGATTCTGGCTCAGGGTTTCATAAGTAGCAGAGCAGCTACTTCGCTGCGATCTATTGAAAGTCATCCCTCGAGCCAAACTTTTGTCGGCGGACCGGCCTTCCTGTCAGGGGGGAGGCGGGGCGGGCAAGACGCTCGCTCGCTCCAAAGCTGTCCCTCCGTCGGTCGGAGGGCGCGGTCGCGCACGCGGTCACCTCCTAGCCGCTTTCTTCCTCTCTTCCCCACGTTCGTTCCCTCTTTCCCATCCCTCTCCAATCATCACTTCACACCTCTGTCCCTAGTGGGTGTAGGATAGTGTTAAGGTGGGTGGATCGCGGGCCGGCGAGGACTCTGTGGGCCGAAGGGTCTGTTTCCGTGCGGTATTTCTTTAGAAAAATCACTGCGAGAAATCTAACCGTGCGACCAGGAGTCTGGGAGAGTTCACGTGGATAGACATGCCCACAGGGCCGCTTAGTCCTTCCTCCGTGCTGCCCGTTTACCCCGCTCTCCCCACTGGTTAGTAATCCGTGTTGTATAGGGAGGTTTCACGGCAGTCGGGTCACGACCCATGACCCGTACTGTTGCTACGCTACGCCAAGTGGAGTACATGCGATGAATTGCAGGTAAACACTTACCATTGTTTCCAGCGTAGCGGGCCCGTTAAAACCCGACCGCCGAAATTGTCAAACTTTGCGATGTAAATAATTATGGAAATCGGGATAAGCGTGAGAGACATTTAGCCTACTTCAGAATTCCAAACATGAAATTTGGATTAAAGGCATCCTAAGAAGCACGTTTATATGTAAAATGTACAGCTTTCCTTTACCTTTCCTTTCCGGCAGGCAGGCAGGGGAAAACCGCATTTTAACCCTGCCCCGCCCCCTCAAAGGCGCCAAAGTCGCGCACACGGCCAGTGACAGAACTGCAGCGCTGCTGATAGTAAGTTTTGTAACACACCAACATCAATTCGCCCATTTGGTTAATGGGTTAGTTACTTGCTCCGAGAGTTCTCATTTTGGCTCGTTATTTTTTTCACTTGGTTCATGAATTCAGCTACTTGGTTCACGAGTTCTCCTTTTGGTTCATGAATTCTGCTACTTGGTTCACAAATTTTTTCACTCGCTGTGTCCAACGCCTGAGGGAGTATATTTAAAAGTGCTGCCGTTTGAGGTGCACAATTTGCGGTGTCAATCTGGTTCATGATGTTCGTCGATTTGCTTCATGATAAATGCTCGTGAGGGACCATATTTAAAAGTACTGCCATTTGAGCGTGGACCGATGTGTCGATACCTATGAGGGGGGCAATGGGGATGGATTTCCCGTCCACTGACGGGCGGCTGCGCATGATATTCGCGTGCGATCTACCCATGCGACCTGGAGACTGGGTGTAATGTAAAGAAAAATGTCCCCAGTGGGTGGAAGATAGTGTTAATGTGCGGGGTTCGCTGGTCGGCGCGGACCCGGTGGGCCGAAGGATCTATTTCCATGCTGTAACTCTTGAAAAGACTGCGATCGATCTACCCGTGCGACCAGGAGACCGGGAGAATAATAGAAACATAGAAAATAGGTGCAGGAGTAGGCCATTTGGCCCTTCGAGCCTGCACCGCCATCCAATATGATCATGGCTGATCATCCAACTCAGTATCCTGTACCTGCCTTCTCTCCATACCCCCTGATCCCTTTAGCCACAAGGGCCACAGGATACTGAGTTGGATGATCAGCCATGATCATATTGAATGGCTGTGCAGGCTCGAAGGGCCGAATGGCCTACTCCTGCACCTAATTTCTATGTTTCTATGTTTCTATGTTATGCATTGATTGAAACCAAAAAGCGTCAAGACAATGGCAACTGATAAGGAAACTCAGAATTGAAAGGAAATAACAGTTAGCTGCGGAATGTTTCGCCGGAGCAAGTTTAGTGGCTCTGCAAGCTATGTGATTACTCCTAATCACTCGACCGAGACCTGTTAAATACTTGTGCACTAGGCAGTTTTGGTAAACGATCTTGTACAGACACAGATAGAATACGCAAGGTAACAGATACATACAGTTTCCATCAGAAAGATGCTGGAGTCAATTACATAAGATGAATTAGGCGCACATTTAGATAGCAGTAACAGGATCAGTCCGCGTCAGCATGGATTTACGAAGGGGAAATCATGCTTGACTAATCTTCTGGAATTTTTTGAGGATGTAACTAGGAAAATGGACGAGGGAGGGCCAGTGGATGTAGTGTACCTGGACTTTCACAAAGCATTTGATAAGATCCCACATAGGAGATTAGTGGGCAAAATTAGGGCACATGGTATTGGGGGTAGAGTGCTGACATGGATAGAGAAGTGGTTGGCAGACAGGAAACAAAGAGTAGGGATTAACGGGTCCCTTTCAGAATGGCAGGCAGTGACTAGTGGGGTACCGTAAGGCTTGGTGCTGGGACCGCAGCTATTTACAATATACATCAAGATTTGGATGAAGGGATTAAAAGTAACATTAGTAAATTTGCAGATGATACAAAGCTGGGTGGCAGTGTCAACTGTGAGGAGGATGCTATGAGAATGCAGGGTGACTTGGACAGGTTGGGTGAGTGGGCAGATGCATGGCAGACGAAGTTTAATGTGGATAAATGTAGAACAGGGATGTAATGGTGAGGTTCTACAAGGTGGGATGTAATGGTGACTATAAGGTGGGATGTAATGGTGACTATAAGGTGGGATGTAATGGTGACTACAAGGTGGGATGTAATGGTGACTATAAGGTGGGATGTAATGGTGACTATAAGGTGGGTTGTAATGGTGAGTCTATAAGGTGGGATGTAATGGTGACTCTATAAGGTGGGATGTAATGGTGACTATAAGGTGGGATGTAATGGTGACTACAAGGTGGGATGTAATGGTGACTATAAGATGGGATGTAATGGTGACTATAAGGTGGGTTGTAATGGTGAGTCTATAAGGTGGGATGTAATGGTGAGTCTATAAGGTGGGATGTAATGGTGACTATAAGGTGGGATGTAATGGTGAGTCTACAAGGTGGGATGTAATGGTGACTATAAGGTGGGATGTAATGGTGACTACAAGGTGGGATGTATTGGTGACTATAAGGTGGGATGTAATGGTGACTATAAGGTGGGATGTAATGGTGACTATAAGGTGGGATGTAATGGTGACTATAAGGTGGGATCTAATGGTGACTATAAGGTGGGTTGTAATGGTGAGTCTATAAGGTGGGATGTAATGGTGAGGCTCCACAAGGTGGGATGTAATGGTGAGACTCTACAAGGAGCTGGTCAGTCACTATCTGCAATATTGTGAGCAGTTTTGGGCCCCGTATCTGAGAAAGGATGTGCCGGCTCTGGACAGGGTCCAGAGGAGGTTTACGAGGATTGACCTATGATCCCTGACACTAGGTCAAAGGTTACCAGTACCTGGAGGACAAGAACTCGGACCAATCGGAGGAGGGAGAAACTCCCCGTGACCCGTGGGACAGCAGGAAATGACAGAGGCTGAGGAATGGCCTCAATGGCACTCTCTCCCCTCCTCTCCTCCTCTCCTCTCCCCATCTCTCTCCTCCCCTCCCCTCCTCTCTCCTCCTCCCTCTCTCTCTCTCAGACTTAAAAATCAAGTCTGCAATTTATCCCATCAGATAAAGCATAAAAATAAGCTTAATTTGACCCCTAATTCACTTTCATATCTTCAGTATTAAAAACGGTATGGCCATTTTCATACTCGGAAATTAGCATCTTGTTCCCTATTGCTTTTCCATTGACTTAACACAAAAGCTGTGATCGTGGACAGTCAAAAGCCCATGCTTCTTAAAAATTAAGAGAACTGAATGGAATTTTCAGTTATTATAGATTGAAGCATTCTGAAACAAATATAAAACATCTTACTTGGATGACCTGAAATTAAAGCATATAATTAGTTAGTTACCTTATTGTAGCTAATTACAAAATTGACCATTGTGACGGAAATAGTAATAAACACCCAGACACTCTTGAAAATTCAAAAATGTGATATTCTCAAGATCAGAGCTATAATATTGTTGTATAATAAGCTGTAAATCCGTAACAGATAGGTAAATAAATTACAATTTCTAGCAATAGACCAAGTCTTTATGGAGAAGATCAGTTGCTAGCTGGTACATTGGCATATCATAATCAGTAGCATCATCATACTCCTCAGATTGTAACCAATAAGCAACTCTGTACACCTCATATTTCCTCAACTTTTCAATTTTGGCATTGTAAACTACAAGTTTTTGCTCTTCAAACCACACATGACATGCCGTTCTGCCTACTACTTTCCCATTAACAAAGTCCTGTAGATTCAATTTCTTAAGAAAAGGATAATTTTTTTTAATAGCCTAAGTATCCAAATAGCAAACTAATTCCATTCACACAAGAATTCACAAGATAACATGATTGAGCCAAACAGAATATACACAATATAGAACACCATAACACAATATACACAGCATTGAGGATAACTGGGGATACTGTGGATAGGGTGAGCTGTTGTAAATACCTGGGAGTCCACATCTCTGAGGATCTGACATGGACATCACACGCTGCAGCACTCGTGAGTAAGGCAAGGCAGCGCCTTTACCACCTCAGGCAACTGAGGAAATTCAGAGTGTCTCTGAGGATCCTCCAGTACTTTTACTCAGCGGCTGTGGAAAGCATCTTGTCCAGAAATATCATAATTTGGGAACTGCTCTGCCCAGGACAAGAAGGCTCTGCAGAGAGTAGTGCATTCGGTCGAACAGACTATGGGAACTTCACTCGCCCCTCTGCAGGAACTATACATCAGAAGATGCAACTCCAGAGCCAATAAGATCATAGGAGACCCCTTCCACCCCTGCAACGGACTGTTCCAGCTGCTACGGTCAGGCAAACGCCTCCGTTGCCACGCTGTGAGAACGGAGAGGATGAGAAGGGGTTTCTTCCCAGAGGCCATTAGGACTGTAAACTCCTATCTCACCGGCGACTAACTTTACTGGACCACTCTACTGTTTTTTTCAAAATTGCTGTTTTTTTTCCTTTTTCCTTCCTCCCACAATATGCAATATGTAATATGTAAAATAATATGTGATTCTGTTTGTAGTTTGTTTGTTTGTTTGATTTTTGCACAAAGTCTGCGAGCAATGCCACTTTTCATTTCACTGTACATCCCGTATGTGTGTGTGACGAACAAACTTGAACGAATTTTAAATCTCACTGTCATTAATTTATATCCCAGATGGAAGGAATTTAATGTTTAATTCCCATAAATTAATCTAGAAACATCCACCCAAAATATAATCAAATTATTGTTTTTTGCACAATACATGTGACTCGAACTGTTGTGAATATTTAGTTTAAAAATAATGATCATAGAGAGAGAGAATAACACAAAATATATACAAATTAGGCTTCCTGTGGCGCTATGGAGGGCTAGAGACTAGCGCCAGCTAGCTCAACGAAAAAAACGCTGAAAATGGTGAGACAGAACGGGACTGACCTGCTGTTATCGCACTGACTGCCTGCAATGAGTGAGTGACATCATCAGGTGCGCGACTCCGATGTGGGTAGAGCTGCGAAACTCTAAGGGGCAGAAAACGCAAGTGGGAGTTGTGTACAGGCCACCTAACAGTAGTATTGGAGTTGGGGATGGCATCAAACAGGAAATTAGAAATGCGTGCAACAAGGGTAACACGGTTATAATGGGTGACTTCAATCTGCATGTAGATTGGGTGAATCAAATTGGCAGGGGTGCTGAGGAAGAGGATTTCTTGGAATGTATGCGGGATAGTTTTCTCAACCAACATGTGGAGGAACCAACGAGAGAGCAGGCTATTCTTGACTGGGTATTGAGTAATGAGGAAGGGTTAGTTAGCAGTCTTGTTGCGCGTGGCCCCTTGGGCAAGAGTGACCATAATATGGTTGAGTTCTTCATTAGGAAGGAGAGTGACAAAATTAAGTCAGAAACAAGGGTTCTGAACTTGAACAAAGGTAACTTTGAAGGTATGAGATGTGAATTGGCCAAGATAGACTGGCAGGTGATTCTTACAGGGTTGACAGTGGATGTGCAATGGAAGGTATTTAAAGACTGCATGGATGAAGTACAGAAATTGTTCATACCAGTTTGGCAAAAGAATAAATCAGGGAAGGTGGTGCATCCATGGATAACAAGGGAAATCAGGGATAGTATAAAAACAAAAGATGAGGCATACAAATTGGCCAGAAAAAGCAGCCTACCGGATGACTGAGAGAAATTCAGAATCCAGCAGAGGAGGACAAAGGGCTTAATTAGGAAAGGGAAAATAGATTATGAAAGGAAACTGGCAGGGAACATAAAAACTGACTGCAAAAGTTTTTATAGATATGTGAAGAGAAAGAGACTAGTTTAAACAAATGTTGGTCCCTTGCAGTCATAAACAGGTGAATTGATCATGGGGAACAAGGACATGGCAGACCAATTGAATAACTACTTTGGTTCTGTCTTCACTAAGGAAGACATAAATAATCTGCCGGAAATAGCAGTGGAACGGGGGTCAAATAAGATGGAGGAACTGAGTGAAATCCAGGTTAGCCGGCAGGTGGTGTTGGGTAAATTTAATGGATTGAAGGCCGATAAATCCCCAGGGCCAGATAGTCTGCATCCCAGAGTACTCAAGGAGGTAGCCACAGAAATAGTGGATGCATTAGTGATAATTTTTCAAAATTCCTTAGATTCTGGAGTAGGATTGGAGCATTCTGAGGATTGGAGGGTAGCTAATGTAATCCCACTTTTTAAAAAAGGAGGGAGAGAGAAAGCGGGGAATTACAGACCAGTTAGTCTAACATCGGTAGTGGGGAAACTGCTAGAGTCAGTTATTAAAGATGGGATAGCAGCGCATTTGGAAAGTGGTGAAATCATTGGACAAAGTCAGCATGGATTTACGAAAGGTAAATCATGTCTGACAAATCTGATATAATTTTTCGAGGATGTAACTAGTAGAGTGGATAAGGGGAACCAGTGGATGTGTTATATCTAGTCTTTCAGAAGGCTTTCGACAAGGTCCCGCATAAGAGATCATACAAACTTAAAGCACACGGTATTGGGGGTTCAGTATTGATGTGGATAGAGAACTGGCTAGCAGACAGGAAGCAAAGGGTAGGAGTAAACGGGTCCTTATCAGAATGGCAGGCAGTGACTGGTGGGGTACAGCAAGGCTCAGTGCTGGGACCGCAGCTATTTACAATATATATTAATGATTTGGACGAGGGAATTCAATGCAACACTCCAAATTTGCAGATGACACCAAGCTGGGGGGTATAGTTAGGTGTGAGGAGGATGCTTGGAGGCTGCAGGGTGATTTGGATAGGCTGAGTGAATGGACAGATGCATGGCAGATGCAGTATAATGTGGATAAATGTGAGGTTATCCACTTTGGTGGCAAAAACATGAGGGTAGACTATTATCTGAATGGTGGCAGATTAGGAAAAGGGGAGATGCAACGAGACCTGGGTGTCATGGTACACCAGTCATTGAAAGTAGGCATGCAGGTGCAGCAGGCAATGAAGAAAGCAAATGGTATGTTAGCATTCATAGCGAAAGGATTGGAGTATAGGAGCAGGGAGGTTCTACTGCAGTTGTACAGGGTTTTGGTGAGGCCACACCTGGAGTATTGCGTACAGTTTTGGTCTCCAAATCTGAGGAAAGACATTCTTGCCATAGAAGGGGTACAGAGAAGATTCACCAGACTAATTCCTGGGATGTCAGGACTTTCATATGAGGAAAGACTGGATAGACTCGGCTTGTACTAGCTGGAATTTAGAAGATTGTTCCCGATGTTGGGGGAGTCCAGAACAAGGGGTCACAGTCTAAGGATAAGGGGGAATTCCTTCAGGACTGAGATGAGGAAAACATTCTTTACACAGTGAGTGGTGAGTCTCTGGAATTCTCTGCCACAGAAGGTTGTTGAGGCCAGTTCATTGGCTATATTTAAGAGGGCGTTAGATGTGGCCCTTGTGGCTAAAGGGATCAGGGGGTATGGAGAGAAGGCAGGTACAGGATACTGAGTTGGATGATCAGCCATGATCACATTGAATGGCGGTGCAGGCTCGAAGGGCCGAATGGCCTACTCCTGCACCTATTTTTCTATGTTTCTATGTTTCTATACATTTAATGGGATAATTATATACAGATGTAACATTTCCATTTCTTCTTCAGTTTGGAAGGGCTTGCAAGAAATCACCAGCTACAAGAGGAAAGCCCCCCCCCCCCCCGCTCTTTGGACAATCGTCAGCTGAGCAATGACCTGAATGAGTTTTACTGCAGGTTTGAAAATCAGAAACGTAACCCTGCTAACCCCTCCCCCAACAAACACAGCCAGACCCCAGTCTGCAAAGAATAGACCCTGCACCCTCTGCTTCCCATTCACCACTTCACACCTACTTAAGGCAAGACTCCAGTATGAAAAGAACGACCCTTTCCCACCCCAAACAACACTTCACACCCACTCATAACCTGACCTCAGTCTGCAAAGACTGGGCCCTTCTACACCTACCCCACTCCAATCACCACTTCACACCCAATTACTCATTTTTAACCAATACCTGCAAAGATGTTCTGTCCCTGCCTGCTTCAAAGTCTCCACTATTGTCCCTGTACCTTAAAAGGCAAGGATTACTTGTCTTAATGACTACATCTGTAGTCATGAAAACCCTTGAAAGGCTTGTGCTGGCCAAGCTGAAAAAATATCACAATCCCCCTGCTGGACTGCACTTTGCATATTGGGCCAATAGATCTGTGGATGCTGCAGTCAACCTGGGCCTGCACTTCATCCTGCAGCACCTAGACCACCAGGGGACCTATGCGAGGATTTTGTTTGTTGATTTTAGCCCTACATTCAACACCATTGTGCCAGAGCTACTACGCTCCAAACTTTCTGAGTTGACTGTGCCTGAACCCCTCTGTCGGTGGATCACCAGCTTTGTGACAGACAGGAAGCAGCATGTGAGGCGGGAAAGCATATCTCGGACCCGCAAACGCTCAGTATAGGAACACCACAAGGTGCGTACTCTCCCCTCTCCTCTACTCTCGCTACAACAATGACTGCACCTCCACAGACACCTCTGCCATGCTTCTCAAGTTTGCAGACGACACAACCCTGATTAGACTGATCCAGGATGGGGATCTCTGTACTCTTTTCAGTTTGACATCTTTCCTGTAACATGGTGCACAGAACTGAACACAATACACTAATTGCGGTCTCACCAACGTTTTATACAACTGCAACATGACCGCCCAACTTCTATACTCAATACTCTGACTGATGAAGGTCAAAGTGCCAAAATACGTTTTGACCACCTGATGTACCTGCGACTCCACCTTCATGGAACCATGCAACCATCAACCATTCCTCTGCCCACCAGGCTAATTGATCTAGATCCTGCTGCAACCTTTCACAACCATCTTCACTATCTGCAAATCCATTCACTTCTGTATCATCAGCAAACTTGCTAATCTTGCCCTGTTCTGTGACATTTCACAGCGTGCTGGAGTAACAGCGGGTCAGGCTGAGTATAGAGGTTGGGAAGTCATGTTGCAGTTGCATAAGAAGTTGGTGAGGCTGCATTCAGAGTATTGTGTTCAGTTCTGGGCACCATGTTATAGGGAATATGTCATCAAACTGGAAAGGGTACAGTGAAGATTTACGAGGATGTTGCCAGGACTAGAGGGCCAGAGCTATAGGGAGAGGTTGAGTAGGCTGGGGCTCTATTTCATGGAGCACAGGTGGATGAAGGATGATCTAATAGAGGTGTATAAAATCATGATTTGAATAGATATAGTTGAGTCTTTTGCCCAGAGTAGGTGAATCGAGGAGCAGAGGACATAACTTTAAGGTGAAGGGGAAAAGATTTAATAGGAATCTGAAGGGTATATTTTTCACACAAAGGGTGGTCGGTGTATGGAACAAGCTGCCAGAGGAGGTAGTTGAGGCAGGGACTATTGCAAAATTTAAGAAACAGTTAGACAGGTACATGGATAGGACAGGTTCGGAGGGATATGGATCAATCGTGGGCAGGTGGGACTAGTGTAGATGGGACATGCTGGGCCGAAGGGCCTGTTTCCACACTGTATGACTCTATCTATCTCTCCCTCTCAAACCCATTCTCCTGCCTCTCCCCATTACCTCTGACACCCGTATCAATCAAGAATCTATTAATCTCCCCCTGAAAAATGTCCATTGACGACCTCCACAGCTGTCTGTGGCAATGAACCCCACAGTTCACTACCCTCTGACTTAAGAAATTCCTGCTCATCTCCTTCCTAAAGGAATGTCTTTTAATTGTGAGGCTCTGGCCACTGGTCCTAGACTCTCCCACTAGTGGAAACACCCTCTCCACACCAACTTCATCCACAGAGTGCTGGAGTAACTCAGCGGGTCAGGCAGCATCTGTGGAGAACATGGATAGGTGACGTTTCACAGAGTGCTGGAATAACTCAGCGGGTCAGGCAGCATCTGTGGAGAACATGGATAGGTGACGTTTCACAGAGTGCTGGAATAACTCAGCGGGTCAGGCAGCATCTGTGGAGAACATGGATAGGTGACGTTTCACAGAGTGCTGGAGTAACTCAGCGGGTCAGGCAGCATCTCTGGAGAGAGAGAATGGTGACGTTTCGGGTCGAGGCCCTTCTTCAGACTGAAAGTCACGGGAAAGGGAAATTAGCGACAATGGATGTATAGAGATAAAGAACAAATGAAAATAAAGGAAACTGGCCATTGTTAGCTGTTTGTTGGGTGTGACTTGGGTGAGGGAGAAATGGTGATAGAGGGAATGCTGGGGTTACTTGATGTTAGAGAAATCAAGATTCATACCACTGGGCTGTAAGCTGCCCAAGCAAAATACGAGATGCTGTTCCTCCAATTTGTGCTGGGCCTCACTCTGACAGTGGAGGAGACTGAGGACAGAAAGGCCTCTGTGGGAATGGGAAGGAGAATGAAAGAGTCCAGCAACCCGGAGATCAGGCAGGTTTAGGCGGCTGAGCGAAGGAGTTCCTGAATCGATCGGCCAGTCTACGTTTGGTCTCGCCGATGTATAAGAGTCCACATCGTCTTGCAAACAGGTCTGGAGACATTTTCTAAGAAGGGATCTAGTGGTTTTGTTGCTACATCTTTCGAGGATTTAGACGGCCATAGAATGGAGTGGATGTTTGTGTTGGAGCTTTGGTCGGCTGCCTAGTGTTTTATATTTATATATATTAGAAGCTTTAAGCATGGTTAGAGTCACATACTTGTACTTACTTGAACTCGCTGGAATTTAGGAGATCTATTCACTTTCCCACAAGCATTTACCAAGATTGTCTAATATTTTGTCGATCTCATGTACACGCTTTCAATATTCATTTTACACCACGTATTGCGACTTTGTCAAGACCCTTCTGGAAGTCCGTATTCAGGTTGTTAAGGTTTGCCCTCAGCATTCATTGCTTTCAGAAAGATGCTTGCTACCGACAAACTCGCCACGACGATGCACAACTACCCAATACAAACAATATTACGTTTAGATTTATTACTTTCATGTGTAAGTTATGTTTTGCATGCTATCCAGTCAAATCAGATAATACTATACATAAATAGAAGTAAACTAAATTCAAGTACATAGATCGGGACAGAAACAAAATGCAGATCTTGTCGTTCTCAATATTGTAGCGCTGAATTCCAGAGACAAAGACCAATGGCCACAATGAGGTAGAGGAGAATCGGACGGTCCCCCAACTTATGGAAGGACCATTCAGAAGCCTGATAACAGAGGGAAAGAATGCATTCCTGATTCTACTGATGCGCGCTTTTAAGCTTCTGTTTTTTCTTCCGATGGGAGCGGGGAGAGGAAGGAATGGCCCGGGTAGGAAAGGTCTTTAGTTAAGTTGGCTGCTTTCCCGAAGCAGCATGAAATCGACTTGTAGTCAATGGTGGGGAGTTTGGTCTGTGTGGTGAGACGAAGAGATGTAGAGTGGGGGTAGAGTTGGGGAAGTACCACTAGTTCCCCACACATACAACGTCTGCTCCTGTCCCTCTGCCCCTGTTCTGCCTGTGCTTCCTGCACACCCTGGCTCTTCTGTACTGTTCTGTTTTCATTATTGCTTCATACTGCACAGAAATGGGCCCTTCAGGTTGGGAACTACAGTTAGTTTGGAAATTAGCAAGCAGACAAAAATGCTTCCATGTAGCCTTCCAGCAGTGACGAGGCACCATGATCTCATGATCAACCCGATCACCGGAGCCCAACTATGGGTTTAACGACCATAGAAATTGATAAACAATCGCTTCCTTTGATATTTGAACAACAAAACTCTATTAAACAAAGTAACACGCAACCTTTAGTGTTTTAGCTTGCAGTAACATAAATAAACTTATAGTTATTCAAAAGACCATGTTTGTAAAATCAAACAGGAAAATAACTTGATTACTGCAAGCGTGAAACACCTTTTCCCCATTGCTACGATTGTTTCTCTAACATGATTTTCTATTAAAAAAAACGATGTTACTTCGCAAAGCAATGATCGTGTTACAGCAGAATTACTGTCCTTGTTGAATGTGAGTGTCTCTGTCTCCATCTTCTCTTCAAGCCTTTATCCTATTCCTGTTGGGACCCAATACCCGTGCTCGTTCTCTCACGCTGGGTTCGGCTTCCCGAACACTATTCCACTCGCTGTGTGCGGCTCCCACGCTCCCGTCAAACTCACCTGCTTCTGATGCCCGCACTCCCTCTAAAGTTCTTGGGTTCAATAGACTCTTCTAAGCCCCGGTTAATGAAAGCAAGGATTCCATGAACGTTGCAACCCACCTTGAGCAAATCATCAAATACTCGGTGGGTCAGGCAATGGAGTGCGACCTTCCAGGCCGCGACCTTTCTTCGGAATGACCATTCTTCACCATCATTCTGAAGAAGGGTCCCAATAGGAAACGTCCCCCTCCATTCCCTCCACCGAAGCTGCCTGACCCCCTGAGTTCCTCCAGTGCTTCGTGTTTTGCCCAAGATGACAACAGTTGCAGCTTTTTGTATCACCATCTTCCTAACCACCACATCTAGCTGTGCTAATTAGAAACAAATAACTGCAGATGTTGGTTTATACCAAAGATAGACACAAAGTGCCCCAGTAACTCCACGGATCAGGCAGTATTTCTGGAGAGATGTTTCGGATCGGGACCCATCTAACGAAACGACACCCACCCTTTTTCTCCACAGATGCTGCCTGACCCACGGAGTTACTCCGGCACGTTGTGTCTATCTTTTATCCAGTTGCGATGTTGCCTTCAAGCGATTTTTTTTCACTTGTACAACAACGTTCCTTCTTGATACGATATTCCCAATGTTGCTACCACTCATTGCACATGTCCTAATTTATCAGCCCTCCTAAGAGGGCGTTAGATGTGGCCCTTGTGGCTAAAGGGATCAGGGGGTATGGAGAGAAGGCAGGTACAGGATACTGAGTTGGATGATCAGCCATGATCATATTGAATGGCGGTGCAGGCTCGAAGGGCCGAATGGCCTACTCCTGCACCTATTTTCTATGATTCTATTATTCTATGCTGCAGGCAGATGTTTTAATGAACAAATGCAGTTTTGTGTCTCTTTATTGAACGACTCTAAAGGCACTGTTAAAATTTATAGAGCCAATCCAAAGCAAGTACATGATGAATGGTGTGTGAATAATTGGCCTACTCCTGCACCAATTTTCCTATGTTTCTAAACAGCAAATGTAGACGTTCTTTATTAACAATAAGTGACGCAGAGAAAGGGAAGTGTTACTCTTGGAAGTTCAGAATGGTAGTCACCCAGCACGGAAACAGGCCCTTCAGCCCAACTTGCCCCATGCCCACCAACATGTCCCATCTACACTAGTCACAGAGTCACCCAGCACGGAAACAGGCCCTTCAGCCCAACTTGCCCCATGCCCACCAACATGTCCCATCTACACTAGTCACAGAGTCACCCAGCACGGAAACAGGCCCTTCAGCCCAACTTGCTCCATGCCCACCAACATGTCCCATCTACACTAGTCACAGAGTCACCCAGCACGGAAACAGGCCCTTCAGCCCAACTTGCCCCATGCCCACCAACATGTCCCATCTACACCAGTCACAGAGTCACCCAGCACAGAAACAGGCCCTTCGGCTCAACTTGCCCACACTGGCCAACATGTCCCATCTACACGAGTCACAGAGTCACGGAAACAGGCCCTTCGGCCCAACTTGCCCACACCGGTCAACATGCCCATCTACACTAGTCCCAGAGTCATGGAAAGAGGCCTTTCCTTCAGCCCAACTTGCCCTCACCGGCCAACATGCCCCATTTACAGAAGTCCCACCATCCCGTGTTTGGCCTCTATCGCTCCAAACCTGCCCTATCCTTGTACCTGTCCAAGTGTTGTGATAGCCCCAGCCTCAACTATCTCCTCCGGCAGCTCGTTCTATACACCCACCACCCTAAGTTTCCACTTAGGTTAACATTCTCAATGTGAACAATTTGTGAACCAGCGAGCTGGTGTGGAATAAAAAATGGAATCATGGAAAGGAAAATAACAAAAAATGGGTTGGCACGGTGTCACAGCGGTAGAGCTGCTGCCTCACAGCGCCAGAGACCCGGGTTCCATCCTGACTACGGGTGCTGCCTGTACAGAGTTTGCACGTTCTCCCCATGACCTGCGTGGGTTTTCTCCGGGTGCGCCGGTTTCATCGCACACTCCAAAGACGTGCAGGTTTGTAGGTTAATTGCTTTTGGTAATTTGGTAATTGTAAAACTGTCCCTAGTGTACGGGGTGATCGCTGGTCGGTACGGACTCTGTGGCCGAAGGGCCTGTTTCCGTGCTGTATCTCTAAACTAAACTACAAAGATGTTTCCACTAGTGGGAGAGTCTAGGACCAGAGGGCACAGCCCCAGAATTAAAGGACATTCCTTTAGGAAGGAGATGAGGAGGAATTTGTGTAGCCAGAGGGTGGTGAATCTGTGGGATTCATTGTCACAGACGATGGTGGAGGCCAAGTCAGTGGATATATTTAAGGCAGAGACAGATAGATTCTTGATTAGTATGGGTGTCAGGTGTTATGGGCAGGAGAATGGAGTTGGGAGGGAGAGATAGATCAGCCGTGATTGAATGGTAGATTAGGCTCGATGGGCCGAATGGCCTAATTCTGAATCTGTGTGCTGTGGTTTTCTCTGACTTAAGGAAATACAAGCAGCCACTTTGTGTAAAGACCATTGAATCAACGAGGGCAATTATTGTCCTGCAGACAACTGCTGCCCCAGGTGGATATCATGATGTGTGCAACAAACACTGATTGGCCACTGGTGAACGTGGTTATTGGCTTCATTGAAGCTGATTAGAAAATTGTCAGCTGTATAAAAGGGGGAGGGTTACACAAAAAGCTGGAGAAACTCAGTGGTTGCTGTAGCATTTAAGGAGTGAAGGAGATAGGTGATGTTTTGGGTCGAGACCCTTCCTCAGACTGTATAAAAGGGGGAGTTGTGGGAGTGTCTGAGTGCAGTGATCCTGGGCTGTTGTGAGGAGTGGTGGCTCTGGATGGGTGCAGTGATCCTGTGCTGTGGATGGAAGCAGTGGTCCTGGGCTGTGGATGGAAGCAGTGATCCTGGGCTGTGGATGGGTGCAGTGATCCTGGGCTGTGGATGGGTGCAGTGATCCTGGGCTGTGGATGGAAGCAGTGATGTGATCCTGGGCTGTGGATGGGTGCAGTGATCCTGGGCTGTGGATGGAAGCAGTGATCCTGGGCCATGGATGGAAGCAGTGGTCCTGGGCCGTGGATGGAAGCAGTGATCCTGTGCTGTGGATGGAAGCAGTGGTCCTGGGCTGTGGATGGAAGCAGTGATGTGATCCTGGGCTGTGGATGGGTGCAGTGATCCTGGGCCATGGATGGAAGCAGTGGTCCTGGGCTGTGGATGGAAGCAGTGATGTGATCCTGGGCTGTGGATGGGTGCAGTGATCCTGGGCTGTGGATGGGTGCAGTGATCCTGGGCTGTGGATGGGTGCAGTGATCCTGGGCTGTGGATGGGTGCAGTGATCCTGGGCTGTGGATGGGTGCAGTGATCCTGGGCTGTGGATGGGTGCAGTGATCCTGGGCTGTGGATGGGTGCAGTGATCCTGGGCTGTGGATGGGTGCAGTGATCCTGGGCTGTGGATGGGTGCAGTGATCCTGGGCTGTGGATGGAAGCAGTGATGTGATCCTGGGCTCTGGATGGAAGCAGTGGTCCTGGGCTGTGGATGGAAGCAGTGATCCTGGACTGTCGTGAGGAGCAGTGGTCCTGGGCTGTCGTGAGGAGCAGTGGTCCTGGGCTGTTGGGAGCAGTGCTCAGGGTAGAGACAGGGAGTCTCCCCTTGTGTCTGACGTGGATCTACATCTCCAGGGCATGAGGTCGGTGAGAACACTATTGCTCTCTACTGAATTGTGTTCTTTGATTAATTGTGCTGACTTTTCCTTTTAATTGTGTCATTTGAAGTGTCCAGGGATTTTATTTATTTTTTCCTGGTGCAACTGGAATTGTGCTGTATCTTCGAACTAAAAGGATGTTTTTACTAGTAGGAGAGCCTTGGACCCAGGGGCACAGTGTCAGAAATAAAAGGATGTATCTTTACTAAAGTGATGATACCCTAACCTTATCACAACTGAAAATGAATCTGGATGATGTAAATGTAGAAACAAAGACCTGTAGATGCAGGTTTACACCAAAGATACACATGGCTGGAGTGACTGAGTGGGTCAGGCAGCATCTTGGGAAACAAGATATTTTGGGATGGAATAGAAGAAGAGTTTCTACCCAAAATATCACCCATCCTTCTCCTCCACAGATGGTGCCTGGCCTGCTGAGTTTCTCCAGCACTCTTATCATGGCCATCTCTATATCCCATAACTCTGCTCTTACTTCCCATCCCCCTACTCATAACAAGGGCAGAGTCACCCATGTCCTCACCTTCCACTTTACCAGCCATCACATACAACAGATAATCCTCTGACATTTTTGCCACCTCCAACGGGATCCCACCACTGGTCTCATCTTGCCATTCTCCAATTTCAGTGGTTTCTCCCTCCTTCCCAGCTATCCCACAGCCTACTGTCTCATAGAAACATAGAAAATAGGTGCAGGAGTAGGCCATTCGGCCCTTCGAGCCTGCACTGCCATTCAATATGATCATGGCTGATCATCCAACTCGGTATCCTGTATCTGCCTTCTCTCCATACTCCCTGATCCCATTAGCCACATGGCCCACATCTAACTCCTTAAATATAGCCAATGAACTGGCCTCAACTACCTTCTGTGGCAGAGAATTCCACAGATTCACCACTCTCTGTGTGAAAAATGATTTTCTCATCTCAGTCCTAAAAGACTTCCCCCTTATCCTTAAACAGTGACCCCTTGTCCTGGACTTCCCCAACATCGGGAACAATCTTCCTGCATCTAGCCTGTCCAACCCCTTAAGAATTTTGTAAGTCCCTATGAGATCCCCCCACAATCTTCTAAATTCCAGCGAGTACAAGCCGAGTCTATCCAGTCTATCTTCCTATGGAAGTCCTGCCATCCCAGGAATCAGCCTGGTGAACCTCCTCAGATTCAGTTTTTTCATTGTCATTGTCAGTGTACAGTACAGAGACAATGAAATACATTACTCTGTACTCTCTGTACTCCCTCTATGGCAAGAATGTCTTTCCTCAGATTAGGAGACCAAAACTGTACGCAATACTCCAGGTGTGGCCTCACTAAGACCCTGTACAACTGTAGTAGAACCTCCCTGCTCTTGTACTCAAATCCTTTTGCTATGAATGCCAACATACCATTTGCTTTCTTCACAGCCTGCTGCACCTGCATGCCTACTTTCAATGACTGGTGTACCATGACACCCAGGTCTCGTTGCATCTCCCCTTTTCCTAATCGGTCACCATTCAAATAATAGTCTACTTTCCTGTTTTTGCCGCCAAAGTGGATAACCTCACATTTATCCACATTATACTGCATCTGTCATGCATTTGCCCACTCACCCAGCCTATCCAAGTCACCTTGCAGCCTCCTAGCATCCTCGTCACAGCTAACACTGCCCCCCAGCTTCATGTCATCCGCAAACTTCGAGATGTTGCATTTAATTCCCTCGTCCAAATCATTAATATATATTGTAAATAGCTGGGGTCCCAGCACTGAGCCTTGGGGCACCCCACTAGTCACTGCCTGCCATCCTGAAAAGGGCCTGTTCACTCCTACTCTTTGCTTCCTGTCTGTCTGCCAGCCAGTTCTCTATCCACATCAATACTGAACAGCCAATACCGTGTGCTTTAAGTTTGTATATTTATCTCTTGTGTGTGACCTTGTCGAAAGCCTTCTGAAAGTCCAGATATAACACCACCACTGCTTCTCCCTTATCCACTCTACTAGTTACATCCTCAAAAAATTCAATAAGATTCGTCAGACATGATTTACCCTTCATAAATCCATGCTGACTTCGTCCAATGATTTCACCACATTCCAAATGCGCTGCTATTCCATCTTTAATAACTGACTCTAGCATTTTCCCCACTACCGATGTTAGACTAACTGGTCTGTAACTCCCCGTTTTCTCTCTCCCTCCTTTTTTTTTTTAAAAAGTGGGGTTACATTAGCTACCCTCCAATCCTCAGGAACTACTCCAGAATCTAAAGCGTTTTGAAAAATTATCACTAAGGCATCCACTATTTCTGGGGCTACTTCCTTAAGTACTCTGGGATGCAGCCTATCTGTCCCTGAGGATTTATCGGCCTTTAATCCATTCAATTTACCTAACACCACTTTCCAGCTAACCTGGATTTCACTCAGTTCCTCCATCTCATAGGACCCACGATCCCCTGCTATTTCCGGCAAATTATTTATGTATTCCTTAGTGAAGACAGAACCAAAGTAGTTATTCAATTGGTCTGCCATGTCCTTGTTTCCCATGATCAATTCACCTTTTCTGACTGCAAGGGACCTACATTTGTTTAAACTAATCTTTCTCTTCACATATCGATAAAAACATTTGCAGTCAGTTTTTATGTTCCCTGCCAGTTTTCTTTCATAATCCATTTTCCCTTACCTAATTAAGCCCTTTGTCCTCCTCTGTTGGACTCTGAATTTCTCCCAGTCCTCTGGTATGCTGCTTTTTCTGGCTAATTTGTACGCTTCATCTTTTGCTTTGATACTATCCCTGATTTCCCTTGTTATCCACGGATGCACTAGCTTCCCTGATTTATTATTTTGCCATACTGGGATGAACAATTGTTGTAGTTCATCCATGCAGTCTTTAAATGCCTTCCATTGCGTATCCACCGTCAACCCTTCAAGAATCAATTGCCAGTCTATCTTGGCCAATTCGCGTCTCATACACTCAAAGTTACTTTTCTTTAAGTTCAGGACCCGTGTTTCTAAATTAACAATGTCACTCTCCATCCTAATGAAGAACTCGACCATATTACGGTCACTCTTGCCCAAGGGGCCACACACAACAAGGCTGCTAACTAACCCTTCGTCATTACTCAATACCCAGTCTAGAATAGCCTGCTCTCTCGTTGGTTCCTCTACATGTTGGTTTAGAGAACTATCCTGCATACATTCCAAGAAACCCTCTTCCTCAGCACCCCAGCCAATTTGATTCGCCCAACCTATATGTAGATTGAAGTCGCCCATTATAACGGTTTTACCTTTGTTGCACGCGTTTCTTTTTTTTTACACTTTAGTTTTTATTGCTTTTATGTATACACAAATATAACAACGAAACATACAACATTACAGTGAAACGTGCAGCGGGGGGTTCAGTTTACAATTAATGATGCAGTATACAGAACTATTTTCATATTAAAACATTTTCCAATAACTTACATTATTGTCTATAAAATTATACAGTGTTGGTGTCTTTATTTCTACACCTAATCTATTTTTCTCATTTTCTATTAAACTTGTCTTCTTTCACTCTTAGAGAATATGTCATTTTCTCCATGACAAATATTTCCTGTACTATGTCTAACCATTGTCTAAGTCTGGGTGTGTCCGCTCCAAGCCAGTTTCTTGTAATGGCCTTTCTGCCAGCTGTGAGTAGGATTTTAACCAAGTAATGAACGCATTTCTAATTTCCTGTTTGATACCATCCCCAACTCCACTACTACTGTTAGGTTGCCTGTACACAACACCCACTAGCGGTTTCTGCCCCTTAGTGTTTCGCAGCTCTACCCATATCGATTCCACATCCTCCAAGCGGAAGTGGCGGTGCTGCTTGGCAGCTGCGGCTCACCTGCAGTCCGTCTGTTTTTTATTTTATTTTTGTCTTCGTGTCTGTTTTTAGTGATTATTTTTGGTTTATTAGGTTGTGTGTGTCAGAGGGACAGAGGGCGGCGACCTGGCTTTTGGGGCTGCGGTGCTCCAGCGATGTTCCGGCGGCGGCCTGGCTTTCGGGGCTGCGGTGCTCCAGCGGCGACCTGGCTTTCGGGGCTGCGGTGCTCCAGCGGCGACCTGGCTTTCAGAGCTGCGGTGCTCCAGCGGCGGCCTGGCTTTTGGGGCTGCGGTGCTCCAGTGATGTTCCGGCGGCGGGCCCTGTGGCGGCGTTCCGGCGGTGACGGCGGCCCGGTTTCGGAGGCTCGGCCGCGGGCCTGGTAGACGGCAGCATCGGAGGCCTGGATCTTCTCAGCGCAGAGGGAGAACAAGGAGGGAAGAAGACAGAGACTCTAAGACTTTTGCCTTCCACCACAGTGAGGAGGTGTTTGGTGAACTCACTGTGGTGGATGTTAAATTTGTGTTTATTGTGTAATTTTGTTATTTTTAATATATGTATGACTGCAGGCATGAAATTTCGTTCAGACCGAAAGGTCTGAATGACAATAAAGGTGATTCTATTCAATTCAATGTCCTTCCTTTCTATTGCGTTAATCTCCTCTCTAACCAGCAACGCTACCCCACCTCCTTTTCCTCTCTGTCTATCCCTCCTGAATATTGAATATCCCTGGATGTTCAGCTCCCAGCCTTGGTCACCCTGGAGCCATGTCTCTGTGATCCCAACTATATCATAATAGTGAGATTAAACGAGAACTTACCTGTTCGAAGTTTGATCTTTATTTTATGAGGAGTTACGATGAGGGATTACGTGAAGAAGACCCCGCCTGGCGCTGGAACGGCATACTTCAAAGCAGCGGCATGAAAAACACAGAACCAATAGCCGGAGTAAAATAGTAAGGCTCAAAATAGACTAGAACTAACTGATGATCATTTATATCATGAGGGTTGGGAGTGGAGGGCACGTAATCCCTCATCGTAACTCCTCATAAAATAAAGATCAAACTTCGAACAGGTAAGTTCTCGTTTAATCTCACTATTTTACTTCGGAGTCACGTGAGTGACTACGTGAAGATTTTAAAGCCCTGTGTTTTCCATGTCGTAAAC
Organism: Raja brachyura; assembly: GCA_963514005.1. The sequence continues at coordinate 122,327,873 of OY740785.1, forward strand.
TCATTTCATACGACTCTCTGCTTGGTCAAAATAGTAGTGAGTAAAAAGTATTTTAACACATTGTTACAATTTATGTAATAAGTCCTTTAATTATAAAAAGAACAACTTTTTAAAATAATAACCCCTCTATTGCAGGGGAAAATTACAAAATAATTGATAAGTTATGTCAATGGTAACATAAATCGATAAAATAAATCGATAATATAAACAAAGCAAGCATTAAAAGAGAACCCAGTACTGCGTGTCCAAATCCTGGCACCGTGACAACAGGTTTATTGTAGGACTTTGAAAAAGTTTCTTCTCTAGACCACCCTGCGGCCTCTAAAATTTGATCGAGTGGTACGTCCTGTACCTTCGCCGCGGACGTAGCTGCCCTAGTGTAGTGAGATTTAACACATCAGTGTCTATTCCTGCTAGACCCAAAACCTGTTTTAACCATCTAGAAATGGTTTGAACTGAAACTTTTGTATGTGGTTTTTTGTGTGTTATCAATAACGTTTTCTCAGAACCTCTGAGATTTTTGGTTACCTCCATGTATTGAGTTAAATGCTTAACTACACACAATGTTTCATCAATAGGATATGCTTTAAACATTACCTTCATTCCAGTTCTCCCTGGTCTGCTTTGTTTCACCGGTCATAAACATAAACACAATGTTATCTGAAGTCACATGCATGCAATCCAACCTTAACAATTGCAAAGTCTGTACTCTTTGAGCTGATACCAATGCCATTAACATAACCACCTTCAATGTTAAGTTCTGCAAAGATATTGAATTAATTGGAGTCCATTGTTTAAGTAAAGTAAGAACAATGCTAACATCCCAAATTCCTGTATATCTGGGCTTGGGAGGATTTATATTAAAATACCCTTCATGAATCGAGATATTAATGGGTGAGACCCAACTGAATCCCGATCCGAAATTTGTCCTAAATAGGATGACAATGCACTCCGAGCACAATTAATGGCACTATAACTCAAATGCTCATCAAAGTGTAACCCAGCAAGGAACTCCAATACATTTGAAATGTTTGCAGAATGATAAGATATCTTTGCCTGTGTACAAAAGGCTTCCCATTTCTAATATGCGACATATATTGTTTTCTAGTGCTAGTCCTCCAAACTGTATCTATAACATCCATGGTCCTGTCCGACAGTTCAAACTCTTGCAATGGTCTGGTCAGAACCTGCAGATTAACAAATTCATATGATCATGCAATGGATGAATTTCTTTTGTTACTGGTTGTGTCAACAGATTGTCGCACTGGGAATTACCATACATGGTTCAATAATCATTTTAAGCATCAATGGGAACCATGACTGTGTGGGCCAAACTGGCACCACCAAAATGACTTTGGCAGCGTCTTGCGCTATTTTCTTGAGACATTGCCCAATGAGACAGAATGGGGGAAAAGCATAAAAGAACATATTCCCCCAGTGTAGCGAGAAAGCATCCACCGCTACTGCCCCTGGATCGTGTTCCCAAGACACGTATTTCGGCAATTGGTGATTCAATCTAGATGCAAACAGATCAATCTCCGGTACTCCATACCGACTGACAATATTTTTGAAAATTTTTGGATTTAACATCCATTCTGTATTGTCTTTAAATATTCGTGATCTTTGTCTGCCACAACATTGTCTCTCCCTGGGAGATAAATAGCTGAAAGCCAAATATTTTTGCAATACACCACTGCCATATCTGGTTACCAGATGATCACATTTATTTTGATCTGACACCACCATGTGATTGATATATGCCACAGCTGTGGTGTAATCTATTTGTACTTGGACATGCAAATCCTTTAATGAAGAGCAATAAGCTTTAAATCCATAAAATGCTCCCAGTAGCTCCAAATAATTAATACCATATGTTTGGAGCAATAAATCCTCTTGGACAGCCCATCTGCCCCCACAGCTGGTCTCATTGTCCGTAGCCCCCCATCCGAGCGAGCTTGCGTCCGTTTGTAAAACACGACTGGCTGATGAACTAAAATGTTCTTAGCAGCTTGTGGAACATTCTCAATCCACCAATGTAATTCCGATACAGCTTCCTTAGGCAATTGCACTGGCCTATCAAAATGGCCTGCTCGCTGAATTAGCGCTTTAGTTTTTGCCCTTTGAAGATTTTGGTAATGTAAACGACCAAATTCTACTGCTGGAAATGCTGCTACCAATTTACCAATACCCTTGGCAACCTCTCGGATGGAGGGATAAGGTTTGTTAATCAGGGTTTGACACACATTTGTCAAATCTAACTCCTTATCCATTGGTAAAGTTACCAACATGGTGACTGAGTAAAGGCCCTGTCTCACGGTGCGAGTCCACCCAAGAGTGACCCCAAGTGAAAGAAAAAAAACGGACTCGTGGTTATGCACGAGATTCAAAGTTTATGGTCAAGTTTTTAACCGAGTTCCCACGGGCATGTTTTTATACGATGTGCCAAGGCGCTCTCCCGTGTTACCAAGTTCCTCTCCCTTTATACTTGAGCCAACCGTGAATGAAGGTATGTTTTAATAAAGCAACAATGTTAAAGAAAACATCTCCATCCTGTGGCTTTCAGTTAAAGATAGATATCAGCGCGGCTGCATCTATTAATATGACTTACAGAGGGAAAATGCGCATCAGATTGTTGGGAGACGGAGCTCAGGGTTCGCCTCCTGAGCTGCTTTGGTCCCCAGGCGTGAGGGAGGTTGGGGAGGGTGGGGGGGGGGGGGGGGGGGGGGGCGTCATTAATCTGTCTGGGGTGACAAGTCTCTTGGGTTAGGAGTGGAGTGCAAGGGAGTGGTGTGCAAGGGAGGCATAATTCCCTCCGATCTCTCTGAAGCCCCGGACGAGAACAAAGGAAACCTAACTTGGCAGCGCGTACAAGCCCTTTGTATATTCGGGTCTCGACCCGAAACGTCACCTATCTCTTTACTCCTTCACTCCTTAGATGCTGCTGCACCCGCTGAGTTTCTCCAGCCTTTTGTGTACCCCCGTTGTATATAGCTTTGCTGCTGACGTGCACACCCACTCTCTCTCCCCCTCTCTCTCTCTCTCACTGCAGCTCAGAGCCCAACCTCGCCATCCTATAGTGGTAACATTCACATCGGGTCCCCTCCACACCCACACCCCCTCTCTCCGACACACACCCCCCACAAGGCAACAGGCAGCGTGAGAGACAGAGAGTTTGTAGGGTGTTAGTTTTGTATAAGGATTTATTATTAAATTATTAGCCAAAGTCAGATTTACTTATTTTAAACGAAGTTTGGAGCGCTTGACAATACTTTTTTTTCTCTTTGCGCTCGTTTTCAGAAAGGGTTCAGACCCCGCTTAGCTCGTTGCCCCCTTTGAACCAAGCCCTGCGAGAGGGAGGGAGGGAGGGAAGGTGTGAGTGAACAAGAGCGCCGAGGAGGAGAGGGAAATAGGGGGGGGGGGGGGTGGGGGGAGGAGAAATAGGGAAGAAGTTAGTTGTTCAGATCAGAAACCTGTAGGCTGGGAGCCATAATGGTGAAGAGCACACCCAGTTCTTCTGAGGAGTGCATAAGAGACATCGATCCGAAGCAATGTTCCTCTAGAACTATAACTGAAACCGTGTCCACATCACCTCCTCTTGGTCGGACCGCAACACCAAATCTACGCGTCAGGAAAATCCATTGATTCATCTCCATGGTTTTTATAGCTAATTTTCCAATAAATAACTGCAGTAATCACCCCCCGAAAGGGTAGGATAGGGCTGAAGCCCAGTGTTTAGACGTTGGAATGGTTTTTTTTAATCATTCTAATAGAATGATTTTCCAACTCCTGTGGTAATTAAACCTTTTTTTCACTCCTAGTTTTTTTTAACATATTTTTAGGATATACATTATATATAAAAGTGTACACATGGGAAAATAAGACGAAAATGACCAAAAAGCAAAGAATATTTAGTCGAGGGTGAATTAAATTTTGTGATTAAGACTCGAGCGTGAATGGCACTGAAATAATTTAAAGAGTTCCCACGGTAGACTCACGAATCACTAAGTTAAACGCACGGGCCCTACGTTCTTACAACGAGTCTAAATGTTTCAGTTTTAATCTTGAACACTAAATTTGACTCGTGGAAAAAGTCAAACATGTTTGACTTTTTCCACGAGTCAAATTTAGTGTTCAAGATTAAACATGTTTGACTTTTTTCACGAGTTCACAAGTTTCACGGGTACCTGCCGTTAGCGCCAGGAGTGGACAAGTTGATCGCGCGAGGTCCGACGTTCCGGCTACGTTGGCTGTACGTGATCACCACGAGTGAAAACTCGGGGTCACTCGTGGGCCAACTCGCAACGTGAGACAGGGTTTTAATCACAAACCCCAGATATTGAATGGTTTGCGATGGCTGTAACTTAGACTTTGTTGGATGGATCAGAAACCCCAATTCTCAAACAAGCTAATGGTTGCTGAGACTGATTTCCCAGCTGATTCCTGATTAACATTGACAATTAAAATGTCATCTAAATAAACCCTAACGATGTGTTTTGGTGCCATTAGCAGTGCAAGTGCTGGCTTTAACAATTAAGTGAACAATCTAGGTGCTGAACTTAATCCTTTAGACAAAGCTTGTATTGCCACAGCTGTCCCATCCATTTAAACTTTAAATACCTGCGAAAACTATGATGAATTGGGACGGAATAATAAGCCTCCTTCAAATCTATTGTAGCCATATAACAGCCTGTTGATACCAACTGCATTGCAGTGTGAAATGTGTCCATTTTAAAATGTTTACACTGGACAAATGTTTCATTCAAAAGTGTGAGATCTAAAATGATCCTACAACCCCCATCTTTCTTTGTTCTGGGAAAAATGTTTGATACAATTGTTGTGGATCCTCTCCAGATTCTAAATAACTCCTTTTTTACTCAAATTCTTAATCTCTTTAACAATTTGAATTTCCTCACTCTCTGAGAACATCAAAGAATGACTAGACTCATTCCGTCCCAATGGATCCATACCTTCCACAAAATCAATGGTAAATCCTCTCAGCAGTGTCTAATACAACACGATCAACTGTAATATTGTCCCATTCCTCATAAAACATTTGGAGTCTACCACCAATCTGTGGCTCATCCCAACATTCCTCTTAATAGGATAATGTTTATGTACCTCTCCACCTGGACGAAATGACTTCCTTTCCCAATAAATGGGCGTACATTTGGCTGTGTTGGCTGGAAAATGTCCCTTATCATACTCCTGCCTCGGCTTGTACCAGCTGCAAGTCAAATCCCTTTTTATATAGCCAGTCCATTTCTGGCCAAAGGTGAAGGGTTTCATACGACCAAAAGTCTTTGCCTCTTCATCCATTTCTTTAATTTGTTTAGACAAATCCTCTCCGAACAAAACCCTCTAGGAGTTTGAACATTGCTTGGTTTACACAATCCTGCAAATCTTGAATGTAATAGAGGTCGAATGGCAATCTTACTCATACAATTAATCTCAAATGAGTTGCAAAATAAGGCCAACATATGTTTCTGCACTTTGGTCATTCCACAACCTTCCACTTATCTGCCAGGTGCAGTAATGCCAGCTGAAAACAGCTTGAGGACTCTTTGAAATCGAATTCATTGCGCCCGCATAATTGAAGACATTGGCGCCCAAACAACTGGATTCACCGTAGGTACCTTCAAAGAGGCACAATTGATAGATGTTTTATACATTTCTGCTGTCTCAACCATAACAGCATCTTGAAGCGGGTGAGAGACCATATAATTAATATTGGCCGCCAGGTTATCTTCCATGGCCTCACCGCTTCCTCCAGGTATAGCAAAATCTTGTGCCACATCAGGCACACCTGGATCCATTGTGGTGTGTACTCCGGACCACAATCACCACTTTCAGGGTCTGTCTCATACAGCCCTGGTTCTCCTGAAACTTGTTCAAGGAGATTACCTCCAGTCCATACCCAGGCACTGGGGTTTCAATTCCCAAATCGAATTGGCACCATATTCACGATATGGAACCCCCTCAGGGGCTGCCTGGGAATATTCTGGGTTCTTAGACCCTTGGTTGATTATAGTCTGGAGCAATTTTCTCCATTTGGTCCATTCTGAGCCATAAGGCTTTCCTTTCTGGACCTTCAGAATCAGAGTCCTCAGAAACCCCAGGCCTTTCAGCTTTCCTTTTACATTTTTTAGGCACTGGGATTTTCTCTACAGTTTCTGTTTGTGGAGTAATCAAAGCCTCACTAACGGGTGTTTCAACGGCCACCGGTATCGGAACCGGCTCCGCAATCTGCTGTCCCGACTCTACAACACCCCGGGACACACATTTTACCCGCTGTTTTTTTTTTTGGCCTTCTCCATTTTTTTTTTTTTTTTTTTTTTACTAACTCCTCCTGGTTTTCCCACCAGGCTACGGAGTTCTGAAACCTCGCCCTAAATTTTGTAAAACTTCCTTACCTGCGGGCCGGTTCCTTACCGCTGTGTGTGGAGCTGCGCTCTGCAGCTCTTTCGCTGCCGATAGCGTCGACGTAATGCCGTTCCAGCGCCAGGCGGGGTCTTCTTCACGTAGTCACTCACGTGACTCCGAAGTAAAATCATTAATAGCTATCTACTCATCCACCTTATTACGAATGCTCCTCGCATTGAGACACAAAGCCTTCAGGCTTGTTTCTCCAACGCTCTTGCCCCTTTTACAATTATGTTGAAAGGTGACCCTTTTTGATTTTTGCCCTGGATTTGTCTGCCTGCCACTTTTCACCTTGCTACCTTTTGCTTCTATCCTCATTTTACACCCCTCTGTCTCTCTGCTCACATTTAATAAACCCACCAACTCTTATTCTGTGTTTATTATTTTTTTCTTCTTTCCCCCCCTACGTGTTGCGTCTGACTGCTTCTCTGCCTCCTGCCTCACACACGGTCTATTTGCTTTCTCTATTTGAGTCCCTCCCCCCAACCGATTTAGTTTAAAGTCTCCCCAGTAGCCTTTGCAAATCTCCCCACCAGGATATTGGTTCCCCTCGGGTTCAAGTGCAACCCGTCCTTTTTGTGCAGGTCACATCTTCCCCAAAAGAGGTCCCAATGATCCAGAAACTTGCATCCCTGCCCTCTGCACCAGTCCTTTAGCCACGCATTTATCCTCCACCTTGCTCCATTCCTATCTCACTGTCGCGTGGCACAGGCAGTAATCCTGAGATTGTTACCTTTGCTGTCCTTCTCCTTAACTCTCCTCCTAACTCCCTAATTTCCCCTTTCAGGGCCTCTTCTTTTTTTCTACCTATGTCATTGGTACCTATATGTATCACAACCTCTGGCTTCTCTCCCTCCCATTTCAGGATATCTTGGACACGTTCAGTCACATCCCAGACCCTTTTGTTATGAATGCCAACATACCATTCGCTTTCTTCACTACCTGCTGCACCTGCATGCCTACTTTCAATGACTGGTGTACCATGACACCCAGGTCTCGTTGCATCCCCCTCTTTTCCTAATCTGTCACCATTCAGATAATAGTTTACCCTCCTGATTTTGCCTCCAGTGGAAAACCTCACATTTATCCACATTGTACTGCATTTGCCCACTCACCCAACCTATCTAGTTGAGTTTTTCTGTTTTTGGAGTCTTCACCTTTTTTATGTGGGGGGGGGGGGGGACTGCTTTCTAGGGTCCCTACCTGGTCGGAGAGGCAGCTTCCTCCGGGCTACACCGTCGACCCGTCCTGACGGCCTACCAGAGGGCCTGGAGCGGCGTTTTCTGGGGGGACCGCCCAGAACCATGGCTCCGGCAGCGCACAGAGCTGGAGCGCCATTGCGGAGCGGGCGATGCTTTGCCTGGGTCGCCGGCTTGGAGCTCTGGTGAGCCGAAGACCGGCGATTGGAACATCGTGGAGCTGCGGGACTGAGGCGGCCGGCCGCGCTGAGCTTCAACCTTAACATCGGGAGCCTGGGATCTCTCGGCGAGATTGGCAGTTGTTGAGCTCTATTCAGCGCGGCCTGTTGGCGTCGGAAGCCGCGGTCTCCAGCAAGGAAGCGGCCGTTACAGGCACCCCGAGCCGCTGAGAGGGTTCTCCCATCACCGGAACACCAACACCCGGCGAAGAAGGGCCTGGAATATCGGCCCTGTAGTGGCGACTGTGGAGGCCTCAATAGGCCTGACTAGGGGGATGGGGCCTGGACTTTGTGACTTCCGTCATAATGGGAACCATTGTGGGGGGATGTTTTTTAATATTTTTGTTAAATTCTTTAATGTTATGTCTTATCTTTATTTGTGTGCTGCATGGCAAGACAAATTTCACTACACCAATTGCCTTTGCCCTTTGCCCTTTGCCCTCCTAGCATCCTCCTCACAGCTAACACTGCCCCCCAGCTTCGTGTCATCTGCAAACTTGGAGATATTGCCTTCAATTCCCTCATCCAGATCATTAATATATATTGTAAATAGCTGGGGTCCCACCACTGAGCCTTGCGGTACCCCACTGGTCACTGCCTGCCATTCTGAAAAGGACCCGTTTACTCCTACTCATTGCTTCCTGTCTGCCAGCCAGTTCTTTATACACATCAATACTGAACCCCCAATACAGTGTGCTTTAAGTTTGTAATCTCTTCCTCTTTGCTTCTTCCTTTCTTTATCCCGACCCCCCCCCCCCCCCCCCCCCCCATCCCAACATCCGTCTGAAGAAGGGTCTTGAACTGGAATGTCGCCTATTCCTTCGCTCCATAGATGCTGCCTGACCTGGTGAGTTACTCCAGCATTTTTGTCTACCTTTGATTTTTTCCAGCGTCTGCAGTTCTCTCTTAAACCACATGATGGGAGTGTTGACCATAAATTGGAGCGACCTGTTATGTGAATTCACTGCACATTGGGAGCGCTGTCTACAAATTAAATATTGTGCTCTTTACTGCAAAATGGTTCTTTATCTATATTATAATGCATTTGCCACACATCTTCTCACTCAACCTGTCCAGGTCACCCTGCAACCTCCTAACATCCTCTTCACATTTCACACTGCCACCCAGCTTTGTGTCATCCGCAAACTTGCTAGTGTTGCACCTAATTCACTCTTCCAAATCATTGATATATATGGTAAATTCTGATCAGGGAAGCAATTTTAAAGCTCTGAGTGGCTGTGGGGAGATTTAGGACATTGAGACTCTGGAAAGTATATATCGCGACCCAAGCTGAAATGTTTCAAGTTTCAATCTTGAAATGTAAACGTTTTGCAGTTAAATCTGTGGACGCTAAATAATGCAGCATGTTTGGGTCAGTCTGAGTGTCCTTTGGTCAAGATGAAAGGTGCTGAGTTCAAATGGTTTCAATCCTCTTGCAAATGGACATTGTGGAAGAGCAGCTTGCTCTCCAGAAGTGGTGTCGCATTCTTGCATTGCCCTCACACAAACGCCGCGTTATTCTCTGCCATCGTATTGCAGGGCAGTCCCCTTTGCACAATATAAAATCTATTAATCCTGTCTGGGAAATCTCAGGTCATTTTACTATTGCTGCCAGTTGCCAGAAAAGAATCCCTCTGGTCAGTTGCGAAAAACACATTGAGGAACATTTTTTTGTGTTTATTTTAGATGAGAGCGCAGCTGGACGCAACCGACACATTGATGTAAATAATCTCAGAAATAGAACACTGACAGACAGAAACAGTATCTAATTGTCCCCACCAAAGCAGTACAGAATTAGGCCGTGTGCCATGCAAATATTCAACCGATTCAAAAGCAAAGTGAATGTTTCAGATGGTTTTCTGCTCGTCATTTGATAATATAATGGAGATTATATCCACGTTGACTTGAGGTAAAGAAATCCAGAACTGGGAGTTTGTGCAAACATTCCGAAGGCTGGAATGGGGAGAGGGGAGTTCCGTGACCCAGCGCTCTCTCCATACCAACCCACTCTTTTATTAAACTTCTCGCCACGTCTCCCAGAACTGGCAATACCCGAATGTCAATGTGAAGGAAGCAATGTTCTGCCTGAAAGGCTGAGGATAGTGTGAGGCGGGAGACTTGTATCAACATGTAATATGTGTATTCAGTTATCGGATGGAAGTAAAGTAGCCTGAAGCTGACCCATGATGATCTTGGCCTGGTTGTGCGTGATGAGGCAGAGAAACATTGAAACATAGAAAATAGTAAGATTAAACGAGAACTTACCTGTTCAAAGTTTGATCTTTATTTTATGAGGAGTTACGATGAGGGATTACGTGAAGAAGCCCCGCCAGGCGCATGTTCGGCATACTTCAAAGTAGCGGTATGAAAAACACAGAACCAATAGCCGGAGTAAGATAGTAAGGCTCACAAAGACTAGAACTATCAGATGATCATTTAGATTATGAGGGTCGGGAGCGGAGGGCACGTAATCCCTCATCGTAACTTCTCATAAAATAAAGATCAAACTTCGAACAGGTAAGTTCTCGTTTAATCTTACTATTTTACTTCGGAGTCACGTGCTTCAGTTTACACAGTAGTGAGTAAATAATATATATTGCTTGAAATTATGCAATAAATATTTTAATAATAATAAAAACAAAAGTAATAACCTCTTTTTTAGGTCTAATAATAGCCATATGGCAGCCTTGTGATAACAACTTTGTTACAGTGTTGAAGTGTACTTTTTAAAATGCCTATACTGAACTATAAATTTAAGTTTGTGAGTCCAAGAATGACTCTGCAACCCCCATACTTGTGTCTGGGATATATTATCTCTACCTGACGAGTTCCTGGTACATTCAAACATCAAGCCAATCAGATTTAATGCAGAATTACAAAACAATTATAATCTTAAAAACAACCAGAGGTTGTTTCCCAGAAATTCCATGTGTGATGGAATGACGTTTCTGTACTTCCGTAAATGAACCAGAAGATCCCTTCTCTTAATATAGGGGTTTGTAATTCAACCTGTTTGTTTTCTCAAAGCAGGGATGAGAAGTTTTATAAGGCAAATATCTTTAATTGTTTCATCAATCATAAATCTGGTTATAGCTTGCCCACATAATCCTGCATTTTTTTGGGGATAATGTTAGCCAATTGGCAATTTGCATCATACAATTGGGTACAAATATGCATTGCAGAGTAACGCAAGCATGTCTTAAAAGTATTGGACATTATCGACCCATGTATGTCTTCCCCAAATGCAGTGATGCCAACTGAATATCAGCTAGAGGACATGCTGGAACACATTTCCTGTCCTCACATTGTTACACTCATGGGTGCCCAATTACTGAGTTACTGTTGGCACCCTGAGTGAGGCACAATAGACAGGTGTTTTATATATTTTTGTATATTTTTTACTGTTTGTCATAACAGTTTCTTGGAGTAGGTGAGAAATCAAATAATGTTGGCCGCCAGGTTCATCCATAGCTTCACCAGTCCATACCGATATAGCAAAACTTGGTGCTACGTCAGGAAAACCCGGAGCATTTCTATTGTGCTCCTGTGTATACACAGAATTAGGGACACCAGCTTCAGGGTCAGTTTCATCCTGCCCTGGTACTCCCGAGACTTCATCCAGACCTATGCAAGGAGAATCAGAATTCCATTTTCATAGACACCATACTCAGCGTATGGAAACTCCTTTGGAGCTTGCCTTACAGGAAGACATACATGGGTCTTAGAACCCTTGACTAAGTCAAGTGTGGAGCATTTTCTCCATTTCCAGCCTCCCCCACATTCTTGTCCTCCCTTGGAGGAAAGTTACTACTTTACTGTTTTGTATTTGTGCATAAACCATAGATGTTTAAAATTGTAATTCTGAGAGGCACATTCTGCTTGCAGAATATTTGTATTAATCTTAGTATCACACAGGGTTATATACATTTCCGTAAAGAAAACTGCATCTGGTAACATATACTCAGAGCAGACTTTATTTTACAAATTGTGGGTATTTGGAGCCGGCATTTAGCGCAGCCGTTATCTCCAAACCTGATGTAAATAGCGGGAACCGGCTTTTAAAGCAGCCCTTATCTCCTGATCCGATCTAAATCCGAAACTGCGATTCCAGCGCGTTCCATTCAATTACCGCAGTTTAAAAATACTTACACTCTAGCTGGCTCCGTATTTCGAGCCAGATTTACAGAGTTTTTAATTTTTTTCGAAATATATGAACACTCTAGCTGGCTCTGCAGACTTGCAGAGTTTAAAAGCACTTGCAAGAAAGTTCAACACTGACTTACTTACCTGCGGGTTAAACTTACCGCTGGTGGGGAGCTACGCTCTCCACCCTGTCGGTGCCACATGCGTCGACGTAATGCCGAGCATGCGCCTGGCGGGGCTTCTTCACGTAGTCACTCGCGTGACTCTGAAGTAAAATAGGTGCAGGACTAGGGCATTTGCCCTTTCGAGTCAGCACCACCATTCAACATGATCGTGGCTGATCATCCAAAATCAGTACCCCATCCCTGCTTCTTCCCCATATCCTTTGATTCAGTTACCCATAGGGGCTAAATCTAACTCTCTATTGTAAACATCCAATGAATTGGCCTCCACTGCCTTCTGTGGCAGAGAAGTCCACAGATTCACAATTCTCTGGGTGAAAAAGGTTTTCCTAATCTCAGTAATCAATAGTCTACACCCTATTCATAAATTGTGACCCCTGATTCTGGACTCCCCAAACAAGGGGAACATTTTTTCTGCATCTAGCCTTCTCAGTACCTTAAGAATTGTATATGTTTCTACAAGATACCCACTCATCCTTCTAAACTCCAGAGTGTACAAGCCCAGCTGCTCCATTCTCTCAGCATATGACAGTCCCGCCATCCCAGGAATTAACCTTGTGAACCTACGCTGCACTCCCTCAATGACAGGAATGTCCTTCCTCAAATTAGGAGACCAAAACTGCACACAATACTCCAGGTGTGGTCTCACTAGGGCCCTGTACAATTGCAGTAGGACCTCCTTGTTCCTAATCTCAAATTCTCTCACAAAGAAGGCCAACATGCCATTCGCTTTCTTCACTATTTAATAGTTCTACTTCTATATATTTATTTTTTATATAGATGGAAAATAATAGAGAGAGAAAACAAAACAAACAAGAAGGTATAATTAAAAAATAATGGAAAAATTATCTAATAATACATCAATGGAGATATGTTCGTAAATTATAAAATGTAACTTCATCTAATCCTTAATTCGGGTTTTAGTCAGGTTCTCGTGTCGAACCAGTTTGCTCCTTCAAATAAAAAATGGAGACCATATTCTGATAAAATGTTCTTGTTTGTCCATTAAGACAAATGTTATTAGAAACATAGAAACATAGACAATAGGTGCAGGAGGAGGCCATTAGGCCCTTCGAGCCAGCACCGCCATTCAATATGATCATGGCTGATCGTCCGCTATCAATAACCCGTGCCTGCCTTCTCCCCATATCCCTTGACTCCACTAGCCCCAAGAGCTCCATCCAACTCTCTCTTAAATCCATCCAGTGATTTGGCCTCCACTGCCCTCTGTGGCAGGGAATTCCATAAATTCACAACTCTCTGGGTAAAGTTTTTTTTTTCTCAGCTCAGACTTAAATGACCTCCCCTTTATTCTAAGACTGTGGCGCCTGGTTCTGGACTCGCCCAACATTGGGAACATTTTTCCTGCATCTAGCTTGACCAGTCCTTTTATAATTTTAGATGTTTCTATAAGATATCCCCCCCATCCTTCTAAACTCCAGCGACTACAAGCCTAGTCTTTTCAATCTTTCCTCATATGACAGTCCCACAATCCCAGGGATCAATCTCGTGAACCTACACTGCACTGCCTAAATCACAAGCATGTCCTTCCTCAAATTAGGAGACTAAAACTGTACACAATACTCCAGATGTGGTCTCACCAGAGCCCTATACAACTGCAGATGAACCTCTTTACTCCTGTACTGAAATCCTCTTGTTATGAAGGCCAACATTCCATTAGCTTTCTTCACTGCCTGCTGTACCTGCACGCCAACTTTCAGTGACTGGTGCAACCAATTTTCTATCCATGTCAACACCCTACCCCCAATACCATGTGCTCTAATTTTAGTTACCGATTTCCCGTGTGGGACCTTATCAAAGGCTTTCTGAAAGTCTAGATACATTACATCCACTGGCATCCCTTCATCCATTTTACTTGTCACATCCTCAAAAAATTCCAGAAGATTAGTAAGCATGATTTCCCTTTCATAAATCCATGTTGACTTTGACTAATCATTTTACTGCTATCCAAATGGTCCATTATTACCTCTTTAATAATTGACTCCAGCATCTTTCCCACCACCGAAGTCAGGCTAACTGGTCTGTAATTCCTCGTTTTCTCTCTCGCTCCTTTCTTGAAAAGTGGGATAACATTAGCTATCCTCCAATCCACGGGAACTGATCCTGAATCTATTGAACATTGGAAAATGATCACCAATGCGTCCACTATTTCTAGAGCCACCTCCCTGAGAACCCTGGGATGCAGACCATCAGGCCCAGGGGATTTATCATCCTTCAGTCCCATTAGCCTACCCAATACTATTTCTCGCCTAATGAAAATTTCTTTCAGTTCCTCTAACCCCTTAGATCCTCTGTCCTCCAGTACATCTGGGAGATTGTTTGTGTCAGCAGAGTGAACAGTCCGTGATGGAGATGTGTGGGGTCTTTTATTATACTGCTGGCCTTAGACACGTAACGTTTGGTCGCAATATCCCCGATTGAGGGGAGAGAAGTCCCGATGATTTTTTCCGCTGTCCTCACCACTCTCTGCACGGACTTCCAGTCGGAGGTCCTATGAAAGTTTTACAATCCTCCGGCTTCCGGGTACTCTTTGCTGTGTTATACATCTTTTCTTTTAGTTTTATTCTATCCCTAACATCTCTTGTCAGCCACGGTTGCCCCCTACTCCCCTTAGAATCTTTCTTCCTTTTTGGAGTGAAATGATCCTACGTCTTCCGGATTATGCCCAGAAATTCCTGCCATTGCTGTTCCACCGTCATTCCTGCTAGTATCCCCTTCCAGTCTACTTTGGCCAGCTCCCCTCTCATTCCTTCATAGTCCCCTTTGTTCAACTGCATCACTGACACTTCCGATTTAACCTTCTCCATCTCAAATTGCAGATTAAAACTACTCATATTATGATCACTACCTCCAAGCGGTTCCTTTACCTCGAGTTCTCTTATCATATCTGGTTCATTGGACAACACTAAATCCAGAATTGCCTTTTCTCTGGTCGGCTCCATTACAAGCTGCTCTAAGAATCCATCTCAGAGGCATTCTACAAACTCTCTTTCTTGGGGTCCTGAACCAACCTGATTTTCCCAGTCTCGCTGCATATTGAAATCCCCCATCACCACAGTGGCATTACCTTTGTTACATGCCAGTTTTAACTCCTGCTGCAACTTACACCTTACATCCGGGCTACTATTTAGGGGTCTGTAAATAACACCAATTAGTGTCTTCTTGCCTTTACAATTCCTCAACTCAATCCACAGTGACTCTACCTCATCAGTCCGTATGTTTAAATGTTTAAATTTATTCTGGATAACCCCTTGAGATGGACAATCATCTCGTTTTCGAGGGGGTCCAACATAAAACATACAGCACAAGACATAACATACATAGAGGCTCTCATTGACCCACCTACCCACACACCAATCACAAAACCCCTCCATCCCCATATTATTTCATTGTATTGTGACATGATACAATATAAGACCTTGTTACACTATGCAATACAATAATACATAAGTGTACTGGCCATGCATATACAATAGTTATGACAAATGATCACACACAGAGCAAGCTAGATAAAGGAGCTCAAAGACTCTAATACTAGAAACCGGTACATGGTTTTATATGTAAGGGTAAAAGTGTATTTTTAAATAGACAAAATGAGCTAATAGCTCGTATGGTACTGGGCAGAGTGTTCCAGTCAGTTTGAATTTAAATGCACGTCTCCCAATTTCTTTTTTAGTTCTTGGAATGAGAAAGAAGGGTTGCTGAATATGTCTTAGTGAATATGAGGGTGTGTATGGTAATAGGTCTTGTTTTAGATAAGAAGGGTAATTGAGATGGATGCATTTAAAGATGAACTGGAACCAGTGGTAGCATCTTCGAGCGTGGGGGGGTAACCAGTTTAGAGTTTCATACATAGAACAGTGGTGAGTTAGATATGGACACCTTAAAATAAATCTGCAGAGACTATTATAAACTACATTGAGGGGTTGAAGATGTGTATCAAATGTATTCTGATAGACAATATCAGCATAATCCAGTGTTGGTAGTAGTATGTCTTCCCTCGCAAGGGACTGAATTCCAACCCTCACCAGCAGAGCTACCCTCCTCTGCCCACCTGCCTGTCCTTTCTATAGGATGTATACCCTTGAATATTCAGTTCCCAGGCCCGATCCTCCTGCAGCCACGTCTTAGTAATCCCCACAATGTCATATCTACCAACCTCTAACAGAGCCTCAAGCTCATCTACTTTACTTCTTATACTTCGCGCATTCATATACAATACTTTTAATTTCTTACGCATCTCACCTTTTACATCGATCCCTATTACACTTGGCCATACTCTCCTCTCCCTTTGTGAGCTTATGCATACATTACAAATGTATGCGTTGGGTTAACCTCTAAGTGCTGACATTATTCACAGATAGGAGATATACTTGGGAAGATTCTATTTAATTTTGTTTATGAATAATGTAATCAATGTAATACTTTAAATTGTATTAGAAACATAGAAACATAGAAAATAGGTGCAGGAGTAGGCCATTCGGCCCTTCGAGCCTGCACCGCCATTCAATGTGATCATGGCTGATCATCCAACTCAGTATCCCGTACCTGCCTTCTCTCCATACCCCCTGATCCCTTTAGCCACAAGTGCCACATCTAACGCCCTCTTAAATATAGCCAATGAACTGGCCTCAACTACCTTCTGTGGCAGAGAATTCCAGAGACTCACCACTCTCTGTGTAAAGAATGTTTTCCTCATTTCGGTCCTAAAGGAATTCCCCCTTATCCTTAGACTGTGACCCCTTGTTCAGGACTCCCCCAACATCGGGAACAATCTTCCAGCATCTAGCTTGTCCAACCCCTTAAGAATTTTGTAGGTTTCTATAAGATCCCCCCTCAATCTTCTAAATTCCATCGAGTACAAACCGAGTCTATCCAATCTATCCTCATATGAAAGTCCTGACATCCCAGGAATCAGTCTGGTGAATCTTCTCTGTACCCCCTCTATGGCAAGGATGTCTTTCCTCAGATTTGGAGACCAAAACTGTACGCAGTACTCCAGGTGTGGCCTCACCAAAACCCTGTACAACTGCAGTAGAACCTCCCTGCTCCTATACTCAAATCCTTTCGCTATGAATGCTAACATACCATTTGCCATTAAGGAATTCAGCATAATTCAGCATAATTCAGCATACCATTAAGGAATGTCTAGCATTTAACGAACAGTGATGTATATGTTGTACGCTTTCATCCCAAATATCTTGCATTATTGGTTTGCCTAGTTCATTTTCCCATGTTTGCCTATATATTTCCGTCGTAGGTGCCTCACTGTCTATTAGGATATTATAGATATAAAATATTAATTTTTCTGTATTAGGGTGTTTATTCAAACATTCATCAAGAATTTCTGGATCTCTATTTCTATAGTCCTGTTTATTTGATTTAGAATAATCTCTAAGTTGTAGATATCTGAAATAGTCATTTGAGTGAAGTCCATACATTTGTTGTAACTCCTGAAACGAAAGGAATGTGCCTTTCCTATAGAGATGACCCATCTTTTTAATACTGTGATTTTTCCATTGTAGAAAACCTCTATCCAACATTGAAGGTTTAAATGCAGGGTTGTTTACAATGGGAAGAAGTAGTGATAGATTATCCAATTATAAAGTCTTTTTTAATTGTTTCCAAATTCGTATACCACTGTATATTATAGGATTTTCACTATAGGTTTTTTTGCATAATTTAGTGGTAGCAAACAAAATCGAACCAATTTCAAAGGGTAAACAGTCTCCTTTTCCATTTTTAACCAATCTGGTTGTTGGTCCAATTCTTCCAACCAGAAGTTCACATTTTTAATGTTAACTGCCCAGAAAGAGAGCATGAAATTCAGTAAAGTTAAACCTCCATTTATTTTTGATTTACATAAATGCTTTTATTTATTCTGTGATTCTTATAATCCCAGCTAAAATTAGTGACTATAGAGTCTACCTTTTTATTAAAAAAAAAAGTTTTGGAAGATATATCTGATTGATTGAAAAATGTACAATATTTGCAGAAGAAAAATCATTTTTATTGCATTAATTCTACCAAACATTGACATGGGTAGTGTTCTCTAATATTGAATATTCTTATGCAATTTGTTCAATAAAGGCGGGAAGTTTAGTTTAAATAAAGAAGTATATGTCTTTGTTACATAAATTCCAAGATATTTAAATTTTTCATTAACTATTTTGAAGGGAGATTGTTGTAATATATGTGGATTGATTTCACTTTTATTCCAATTAATTCAGTATCCCGAGAACGAGCCAAATTGAGTTATTAAATTTAATAGGTTTGTGATACTAAATTCAGGTTTTGTAATGTAGATTACTACATCGTCTGCATATAAAGACATTTTATTCTCAGTGTCTTTAGTATTATACCCGTATATTTTAGGATGGGACCTAACACTTTCTGCTAGTGAATCTATTGCGAGTGCAAATAGTAATGGGGCTAACTGGCATCCTTGTCTACAGCCTCTAGATACATTATATTTAGCTGATAACATTTGGTTTGTTGATATTCTAGCTGTTCTTCCATGAACGAGAATAAATAGAGCCATCCCACCTGATCAAATGCTTTCTCAGCATCTAACAAAATAATTGCTAAATCTTCGTTAATAATTCTCTTTGAGTATAAAATATTGAATAACCGTCTGAGGTTATAGGAAGAGTAGTGTTTTGGGATAAATCCTGTTTGGTCAGGGTGTATTAATTTATTAATCACTGTGCTTAATCTTTGTGCTAGGATTTTAGTTAACATTTTTTGATCAGTGTTTAAGAGAACTATAGCTCTATATGAACCTGGATCTTCCAGCTCCTTATCTGTTTTTGGTATGAGTGTTATTATAGATTAGGTTAGCGTTTCTGGTAATTTATGTTGGATATAAATGTGTTCATACAGTGTCTTTAAACGTGGAGAGATCAAATCATAATTTTTTTAAATACAATTCAGAGCTGATACCGTCAGGGCCCGGGCCCTTGCCGTTTTTTACAGATCTGATAGACTCTTCAATTTATTTAACTGTTATTTCAGCGTCTAGTAATTCTCTATCTTTCAAATCTAACCCTTTAAGGTTACATTTTTGTAAGAATGCTTCTATTCCTGTCGAGTGATCTATCGTTTTAGATGAGTAGAGGTTTTGATAATATTGCAGAAATCTCTCATTAATATCCTTAGGCTGTACTAGTGGTTCTCCCATTTCTGATCTAATTTTGTGAATTGATTTTTTCCCCGTCCAGTTTTCGAAGTTGGCGAGCCAATAGTTTTTGTGGTTTGTCGCCAAATTCAAAATGTAATTGTTTAGTATACTGATAAAGTTTTATAACTTGTCTGAATATATTTAATTTATATTTTAAGGCTGCTATTTTATTGTGTTGTATCATAGTTGGTGCAGCCACATTTTCTATGTCTAGTTGTCTTATTTCCCTTTCCAGTGCCTGTTGTTTAACCCGATTCTCTTTATTGTGAAATGCTTGGGAGGAGATCATTGCTCCTCAGGCAAATGCTTTAAATGTTTCCCAGAGTAGGGAGGCAGACGTTCCAGGGTGATCATTGGTCTCAAAGAACATATTAATCTGTTTAGTAAGATATTCCTGACATACTTTTTCCTTTAAGATTTGTGGGTTAAGTCTCCATTGTGACTGTTTTTCCGTCCTTCCATTTAGTTTAATCATAAATGTTAAGGGTGCATGGTCCGAGATTATAATGTTATGAAATTTCGATTTGTAAGTAAATGGGATAAGCTTGGAATCTACTAGAAAATAATCTATTCTTGAATATGTCTTATGTACCGATGAGTAAAATGAATATTCTCGTCCAGTTGGGTTTTCAATTCTCCAGATATCCTTATCAGAATCAGAATCAGAATGCCTTTTATTGTCACTATACACGTGTACAGTGAGATTAAAAACTGCTCCTACTCAGTGCAAAAACAAGACAAAAAGGAGGGGGGGGGATAAGGTGCACAGTTTCTGCAGCACTATATACATGTCTATAACTGGAATTCTCTGCCACAGAAGGTAGTTGAGGCCAGTTCATTGGCTATATTTAAGAGGGCGTTAGATGTGGCACTTGTGGCTAAAGGGATCAGGGGGTATGGAGAGAAGGCAGGTACGGGATACTGAGTTGGATGATCAGCCATGATCACATTGAATGGCGGTGCAGGCTCGAAGGGCCGAATGGCCTACTCCTGCACCTATTTTCTATGTTTCTATGTTTCTATGTATAAAAAGACAATGGATAATAGAATGGATAATAGGATTCCTATATCCAGTATGGGTTACAGTTACAGTACAAATTACAGTAGGTGGATAGATGAAAGTCCGGGGGTGAAGTCAATGCATGTGTGAGTTCAGGGAGATGATGGATTTTGGGAAGAAACTGTTCTTGAGTCTATTTGTCCTTGTGCTGATGCACCTATAGCGCCTCCCTGAGGGTAGCAGGTTGAACAGGCCAAATGCAGGATGGGAGCTGTCCTTGATAATGTTCTTCGCCCTGCTGAGGCAGCGGGAGGTGTAAATGTCCATCAGAGAGGGGAGAGGGCAGCCGATGATCTTCTGTGCTGCCCTGACTACCCTCTGAAGCCTCTCCCTGTCTGCCATGGTGCAGCTGCCGTACCATGCTGTAATGCAGTATGTCAACAGGCTCTCAATGGACGAGCGGTAGAAGGTCAGCAGCAGGTTGGAGTCTAGGTTGTGCTTCCTGAGGACCCTCAGGAAGTGCAGCCGCTGCTGAGCCTTCTTGATGACCGCTGTGATGTTGTCTGTCCAGGAGATGTCAGCGGAGATGAGGACACCGAGAAACCGGAAGGTGTGGACCCTCTCCACGCACTCGCCGTTGATGTATAAGTCGGTGCTGTGCTTCCTGAAGTCGACAATGAGCTCTTTGGTTTTTTTGGTGTTCAGAGCCAGGTTGTTTTCTGAGCACCAGGCTGTCAACTTCAGGACTTCCTCTCTGTAGGCTGCCTCATCTCCCCTTGAGATGAGTCCGACTACTGTAGTGTCGTCAGCAAACTTGACGATTCGGTTGTTGTTGTGGGCCGGACTACAGTCGTGGGTGTAGAGACAGTATAGGAGGGGGCTTAGCACACAGCCCTGCGGGGAGCCGGTACTCAACATGCGAGTGGAGGAGAGGTGGGGGCCGAGTCTCACAGTCTGGGGCCGGTTGGTGAGGAAGTCCTTTATCCAGGCACATGTGAGAGTAGGGAGGCCGAGAGTGACCAGTTTGTCAATGAGAATGTCCGGAATGATAGTGTTGAAAGCTGAGCTGTAATCCACAAAGAGCATCCGAACGTAGCTCTGCCCCTGCTCCAGGTGGCTCAGCACAGAGTGGAGAGCTACGGTGATGGCGTCTTCTGTGGACCTGTTTGGGCGATAGGCGAACTGGTGGTGGTCGAAGTCTGGAGGGAGATAGTCCTTGATGTGCTGGAGGACCAATCTCTCGAAGCACTTCATGATTACCGGAGTGAGGGCCACGGGACGGTAATCGTTTAGGCTGGTGATGGGAGACTTCTTTGGCACTGGGACGATTGTGGCTGATTTTAGGCAGGATGGGATAACTGCCTGGTCCAGGGAGAGATTGAAGATTCTGGTGAAGATGACGGTGAGCTGGTGGGCACACGCTTTGAGCACCTTACCAGGTACTCCATCTGGACCGGCAGCCTTCTTGGGGTTCACTGCCAGGAGCACCTGTCTGACATCGTGCTCCCTTACAGTGAGTGGAGTAGTGCAGGAGCCAGGTAAGGGTGGGAGCAGGGCTGTAGCACATGAGTGCTGCTGTTGTGATGTTTCAAAGCGGGAAAAGAAGCAATTTAGCTTCTCTGCCAGCGGCGCACTCAGGTCTTCTGTCGTTGTGGCACAGCCTCTGTAGTTTGTGATGTCTCGTATGCCCCGCCATACCTCCCGTGTGTTATTGCTGGACAGGTGGGCCTCTATGCTCCTCTTATAGTCCACCTTGGCTTTTTTAATTCCCCTTTTCAGATCGGCTCGAGCAGCCCTGTACAGAGCTCTGTCACCTGACCTGAAGACATCATCGCGGGTTCTGAGGAGTGTGCGGACCTAGCTGGACATCCAGGGTTTCTGGTTTGGGAAAACCCGAATGTTTTTGTCCAGTCACGTTTCCGATGCAGAACTTGATATAGTCCAGTACCGTTCCTGTGAATGTTTCCAGATCCTGGTGTTCGAATATGTCCCAGTTGGTCTGTGTGAAGCAGTCCTGGAGTTTGGAGAGTGCATTTTCAGGCCAGGTTGTAACAGTCTTTATGGTGGGCCTAGCACTGCGTCTGAGGGGGGTGTAGGCTGGGGAGAGCAGGAGGGAGAGATGATCTGACTAGCCGAGTTGGGGGAGGGGAATGGCTCTGTACGCGTGCTTGATATTGGAATAGACATGATCCAGCGTGTTCTCCCCTCTAGTAGGACACTTGACATGTTGATAAAATTTCGGCAATGCAGTCTTCAAGTTGGCCTTATTAAAGTCCCCTGCAATTATGTGAACACCTTCGGAGTGGGCCCGCTGCTGTTCGTTGATGGTGTTCAGCAGGAGAGAGAGCGCCGTGTTTACATTGGCGTTGGGTGGAATATACACAGCCGTGACAATCACTACTGTTAGTTCTCTCGGTAGAAAAAAAGGCCGGCATCTTACAGACATGTACTCGAGGTCAGGGGAACAATGTTTGTCTATGATTGTCCCGTTGTTGCACCAGTTCTCATGCACGTAGATACAGAGGCCCCCTCCCCTGCTCTTACCGGAGTCCATAGTCCTGTCCCCGCGGAGCAGAAAGCGTCCTGCTAGCTGCATGCTAGCATCAGGTATTCCCTGGTGAAGCCAGGTTTCAGTGATAATCAAAACACAGCAGTCACGAACATATCGATTTCCAGCAAGTTGTAATTCCAGGTCATCCATTTTATGAACCAGGGATCGGGCATTGGAGAGATACAGACTCGGTAGAGGTGGCTTATGTGGTTGTTTTCTTAGCCTCAGCAAAACACCGGACCTGCGGCCTTGCTTCTGCTTCCTCTCCCTCCTCCGTCTGCGCCGCCTCCTGGACCCGACAACAATCCACGGTGAGCCCGGTGGTCTCACTGTCATCTGGGATGTTATGCCTTTGATGAAGGACACTCGAAACAGATGTCTGATGCTGGTAACCGACGTCCATGAGGTTCTGGCGGGTGTAGTGGATGTTTGCAGAACCGATAGTGAAGACGTACATGGACATTGAAACATACATGAACAACAAAAAAGAGCACCGAGACGGTGAGCCGTGAGCCGCTGCGACCATGCGCGCCGCCATCTTGGAAATTTTTTTTTTTTTTTAATTATTACTAGTATCTATATATGCATTTAATAATTCACGTGACTGCAATTTTATTTTACGTTGTCTTGATGATCTGTCTAGATAGGGGTCTAGTGTACAGTTTAAGTCTCCAATAATTAAATTGTGTTGTGTAAGTTCCGGAATTGTATTAAATATTTTCATGAAAAAATAGGGACTATCAAAATTTCGTCCATAAACATTAATAAGAGTTCCTTTTTTTGCATGTAACTCGCCTATTAATACAATATATCTACCATCATTGTTCATTATAGTTGATATGTGTTTAAAAGGTATCCCTTTACGGATTAAACACCTCTGGATTTATGCGAAAATGAGGAGTGATACGTTTTATCAGGAGTGATACGTTTTAGCTTTCAATCTATGCTGTGCTTCCTTTTTAAGGTGAATTTCCTGAAGGAATATTATATCTGTTTTAAGTGATTTTAAATGTGCTAATACTTTACCTCTCTTGATTGGTTCATTAATACCCTTAACATTCCAGCTACAAAATGTGATTCCTTCACCCCCAATCTTCATATTCAAATCTTGCATCTTTTGTTTAGGGTGGTCTATAAAAGAGCAGATGGTTCAGCACAACAAACCCAACATTACACCCGAACATCAGATAGATGAATTTTAAATCTTGCTGGTCTTTCTCCCGTACATATCGCCTTTGATAAAACTTATAATTCCATTCAAATTAAAATTATAATAGAGTATTATATAGAAAGAACAATAGGGTAGGCGGTTAGTAAAGTGCAAAAAGAAAGAAAAAAACGACATCTATAATTAGTGCAGTTAGTGATAGCCATACTAACATGGCTAGCCATCTACATCGAGTTGATTTTGACATTTATCTCCTCAATCTGTTGAGCCAGCTTTTCTTCCATTTCGTTCTTCCATGTATCCAATAGTTCAAGGACGGTGGAGTTGATTTCTTCTTGCATTTCCTCTTTAAATTCTTCTTTAAAAGTTTGAAATTCTTCTTTAAAATTCAGCTTCTCATTAAAATTCTTCAGTTCTTTTATTTTTTTTAATTTCTTGAGATAGAAAATTCCAAAGGTCTTCTATTTTCTATGTTTCTATGAATAATTGAATCATTGATTTTGTTGCATTTGCTAAAACAAAGTGAAATATACAATAGGCGGGGGAACACATGGATCGCAGCATTGGTCGATTTGTAAAACGTCTGTGTACTCTGGCTAAAGAACATGGAATCCAGACCCCACTGATCATCCCAGATATGTTTTACATTTTCACACATGCGTACATTATATCACCCAGTGACCTTCACGCAGAAGCGTTCACTTCATGTACTTGGCTTCAGTGTGCAAAGGGAAACAATGTGGACACCTCTGGCCTTCGCTAAACTGGAAGATAATGAGCATCCATTCGGTATTTTACTCTGTTTTACTCGGGTCACTATCCTGAGTGTGGTGCCTGATTCGAAATTACCTTATCTCTGTCAGATAATCTCTAAACAGATTCCATACAGAATCTCAGAGACATTGATCCCATTGTAAACGTGAAAGCTAATCCCAATCAAACACAGTAGCTGGGATATACATGATCAGAATTGATACTCCTGACAGTTTATCCGAAATGATGCAGCATGTAACCAATAAGATTGGTAGCTGGAATTTGCGTGATCTGTTGCTAGGTAGTTTTTGATTTTGTTAGTTATCATTCACCATCAGAGTTTTCAGTGTTTGAGTAGCAGATTGAAAGTGCCTGATTAATTTAGCAGCACGGTCGACACGGGTGTCTCCTTTCAGTTACATGATGAGCTCTTGCCCATCATTCATAATGAAATGTTTTGTCTTTGGCCACAAACAATGTAAAAGAGGGGGGATATTCATGTTATCATTTATTCAATGCGCATTCTTATGATAATAAGGACTATCTCCCCAGAGCCACATAAACACAAACAATTAGAGGGAAGTGTGAGGCGTTAAATAAGTTAACTTGGTTTTCACCACTTTGATTTAACGGACTACTGTAGTCTTGTAGAAGAAATGGGAAAGATGATCGATATGTTACTGAATTTAACTGAATTTGATATTACAAGGCAGACGAAAGGTTACAGATAAATTGCACGAGTGGGCCGTTCGATCTCAGATTACAGGATAGAAACATAGAAACTTAGAAATTAGGTGCAGAAGTAGGCCATTCGGCCCTTTGAGCCAGTACCACCATTCAATATGATCATTGCAGATCATCCAAAATCAGTACCAGCATTTTCCCCATTTCCCAAGACTTCGTTAGTGCTAAGAGCTAAATCTTAGCCCAGTGACTTGGCCTCCACTTGGCCCAGTGACTTGCCCCCCCCTCTCCCCCCCCCCCCCCCCCCCAATGTCCCTTGATTCCACTAGCCCCGAGAGCTCTATCTAACTCTTAAATCCATCAAGTGACTTGGCCTCCATTGCCCCCTGTGGCAGGGAATTCCACAAATTCACAACTCTCTGAGTGAAAACGTTTTTTTTCTCACCTCAGTCTTAAATTGCCTCCCCTTTATTCTAAGACTGTGGTCCCTGGTTCTGGACCATTTTCTGGGAATATTTTTCCTGCATCTAGCTTGTCCAGTCCTTTTATAATTTTATATGTTGCTATAAGATCCCCCCCCTGATCCTTCTAAACTCCAGTGAATACAAGGCTAGTCTTTTCAATCTTTCCTCATATGCCAATCCTGCCATCTCAGGGTTCAATCTCGTGAACCTACGCTGCACTGCCTCAATCACAAGGATGTTCTTCCTCAAATTAGGAGATTAAAACTGTACACAATACTCTAGATGTGGTCTCATCAGAGCCCTATACAACTGCAGAAGAACCTCTCTACTCCTGTACTGAAATCCTCTTGTTATGAAGGCCAAAATTCCATTAGCTTTCTTCACTGCCTGCTGTACCTGTACGCCAACTCTCAGTGACCGGTGTACAAGGACACCCAGGTCTCGCTGTACCTCCCCCTTACCTAACCTAACCCCATTGAGATAATAATCTGCCCCCTTGTTTTTGCCACCAAAGTGGATAGCCTCACGTTTATCTATATTATACTGCATCTGCCACCGGTCTGCCCACTCACTTAACCTGTCCAGGTCACCCTGCAACCTCCTAACATCCCCTTCACAGTTCACACTGCCATCCAGCTTGGTGTCATCCTCAAATTTGCTAGTGTTGCTCCTAATTCCCTCTTCCAAATCATTAATATATATGGTACACAGTTGTGGCCCCAACACCGAGCCTTGCGGCACTCCACTCGCCACTGCCTGCCATTCTGAAAAGGACCCGTTCACTCCTACTCTTTGCTTCCGGTCTGCCAACCAATTTTCTATCCATGTCAACACCCTACCCCCAATACCATGTGCTTTAATTTTAGTCACTAGTCTCCTGTGCGGGACCTTATCAAAGGCTTTCTGAAAGTCTAGATACATTACATCCACTGGCTCCCCTTCATCCATTTTACATCCATTGAGACACATCCTCAAAAAATCCCAGAAGATTAGTCAAGCACGATTTTACTTTCATAAATCCTTTCCTTTCATCAATTTTGTTGTATTGCGGTGCATTAATTTACTCAAGCAAAGTGAAATATGCAATTAATTGACAATAAAAATCATAAGGGTTGATAGGTTTAACATAAGCGCATGGCAGTGCATGCGCCAAAGGAGTATTTATACCAAACTCAATAGACAGAAAGAGATGACTGGTGCAGGACAATAGGCGGGGGAACACATGGATCGCAGCATTGGTTGATTTGTAAAACGTCTGTGTACTGGCTAAAGTACATGGAATCCAGACCCCACTGATCAGCCCAGATATGTTTTATATTTTCACACATGCCTACATTATATCACCCAGTGACCTTCACGCAGAAGCGTTCACTTCATGTACTTGGCTTCAGTGTGCAAAGGGAAACAATGTGGACACCTCTGGCCTTCGCTAAACTGGAAGATAATGAGCATCCATTCGGTATTTTACTCATTTTTACTCGGGGTCACTATCTGTGTGGTGTGTGACTAGCAATCATACCCACTATATGTTGTTAAAGAAGGAACTGCAGATGCTGGAAAATCGAGGGTTACACAAAAAGCTGGAGAAACTCAGCGGGTGCAGCAGCATCTAAGGAGCGAAGGAGATGGGCGACGTTTCGGGTCGAGACCCTTACCCACTATATGAATTACCTGATAACTAGGTGTCAGATAATCTCTAAACAGATTCCATACAGAATCCAAGAGACATTGATGCCCACTGTACACGTCAAAGCTAATCCCAATCAAACACAGTAGCTGGGATTTACATGATCAGAATGTGTTCTCCTGACAGTTTAATCAAAACGATGCAGCATATAACCAATACGATTGGTAGCTGGAAGTTTGCGAGATATAGATTGCAAAGTTGTTTTTTATATTTTGTTAGTTGTTATTCACCATCAGAATTTTCAGTGTTTGAGCAGCAGGCTGAAAGTGTCTAATTAATTTAGCAGCACAGTCGACACAGGTGTTTCCTTTCAGTTACATGGTGAGCTCTTGCCCATCATTCATAATTTCGCCACAAAAAATATAGAAGAGGGGAGATATTCCGATTCGGCAGAATCTTAAATGCATTCCATCCATATGCTATTGGTCATTTCATCATTTATTCAATGCGTACTCTTATGATAACAAAGACCGTTTGTGCAGAGCCACATGAAAACAAACAATTAGAGGGCAGTGTGAGGCTTTAATAAAGTTCATTTAGTTTTCCCCACATGGATTTAATGGACATGTAGTCTTGGAGAAGACACGGGGAACCTGATCGATATGGCAGCGAGTTAAAATGGATTTGATATAACATAGGAGGACAAAAGGTAACAGATAGATCGCATGAGTGGGCCGTTCGATCTCAGATTACGAGTTAGAAACATAGAAACATAGAAAGATAGAAAATAGATGCAGGAGTATCCTTCGCTGTCTGCCTTTCCTGCATGCACATCCAGGTCTCGTGTACTTCCCCTTTTCTTAATCTGACACCATTCCGATAATAATCTACCTTCCTGTTCTTGCCACCAAAGTGGATAACCTCACATTTATCCACACTATGCTTCATCTGCCATGCTTCTGCCCACTCACCCAACGTATACAAGATTCTATAAGCCCAGCAGCCACATAGCATCTTCCTCGCAGCCCGCATAGAAACATAAAACATAGAAAATAGGTGCAGGAGGAGGCCATTCGGCCCTTTGAGCCAGCACCACTCATTGTGATCATGGCTGATTGTCCCCTATCAATAACCTGTGGCTGCCTTCTCCCCATATCACTGCCACCTAGCTTTGTGTCACTCGCAAACTTAGAGAGGTTACATTTATTTCCCTCGTCTAAATCGTTGATATATATTGTAAACAACCAGGTCCCAGCTACTCTTTGCTTCCTGTCCACCAACCAGTTCCTATCCATGTCAATGCTCATCCCCCAATACCATGTGCTCTAATTTTGCACACTAATCTCTTTTGTGGGACCTTGTCAATGGCTTTCTGCAAGTCCAGATACACCACATCCACTGGCTCTCCTTTATCCATTCTACTTGTTACATCCTCAAAAAATTCTAAAATATTAGTAAAGCATAGCTTCCCCATGCTGACTTTGACCGATCCCGTCACTGATTTCCAAATGCGCTGCTATAACATCTTTAATAATCGACTCCAGCATCTTCCCTACTACTGATGTAAGGCTAACTGGTCTATAATTCCCTGTTTTCTCTCTCCCTCCTTTCTTAAAAAGTGGAGTTACATTGGCTACCCTCCAGTCCACAGGAACTGATCCAGAGTCGAGAGAACAGTGAAAAATGATCACTAATGCATCCTAGGGTCACTTCTTGAGGAGTCTAGGATGCAGACCATCAGGCCCTGAGGATTTATCTAACTAATCCTTCCTCGTTGCACAGTGCCCAGCCTGCCCTCTAGTCAGTTCCTCTACATATTGGTTTAAAAACCCATCCCGTATACATTCTTGGAAATGCTCCTCCTCAGCACTGTTACCAATTTGGTTGGCCCAATCTATCGGTAAATTAGTCACCCATGATAACCTTTGCTGCACGCATCCCTAATTTCCTGCTTGATGCTATCCCCAACCTCCATCCTGCTGTTTACGGTCTGTACACCACTCCAACAAGTGTTTTCTGCCCTTGGCTATTTCACAGTTCTACCCATACCGATTTTACAACATCCAAACTAATGTCTCTCCCTGCTATTGCATTATTGCTTATTGGTCGGTCAACTTGATCATGAATGATCGTCCAAAATGTTACATTTTCACTGCCGCATCTGTGTCTCACTTAATGTTATTTGCCTCAGAACTCGCCGTTAAAGCTTAATATTTTTTAATTGAATGGCTTTTCATATTTATTTATAATCCAATTGTTTTCACCTTTCCCCCACGTATGATGTGGCTGGAGTCCAACACTCCACCGTTAGCAAAGAGCAGGAGGTAACTGAACGGAAGCACCTGTGGATTATTTAGAGAAATGAATGTACTGATTCCAGCCCGATGCACAGAGCTGCTGACTGCAAACTAACAACTCCAAGATCTGCCCAGCAACACGTGTCTCGTACCCTCAACTGGCGACACATTTGGATAACCAATGGGTCTTTAGGATTCATAATTTAATTGTGCTCTCTGACAGTTTGGACCCAAAGCCACTCTGGACTGAAATTGAGAAGTGCAAATGATTAAAAGACCGACATCCATTCACAAACCTGCTAGATGCAGTTCTTGGCGTTGGAGGGATCTAATAATATTTGGAAGATTCGGACACATGACAATCAGCAATGAACCAATGAAGGCTGAACCAGTTTTAAGGGCCTAATGGGCTACCTTGCTCCAATCGTTAATGTTCGTGTCTAGTCAAGATCCATTACTATAATATTTTCCAGTG
Organism: Raja brachyura; assembly: GCA_963514005.1. The sequence continues at coordinate 122,358,255 of OY740785.1, forward strand.
TACAACAGCGTTGTTCATGAAATTGCATTACAAATATTTCCCTGGAGCATGTTCCAAGCGCAATAACAATAGACAATAGGTGCATGAGTAGGCCATTCGACCCTTTGAGCCAGCACTGCCATTCAATGTGATCATGGCTGATCATCCCCAATCAGTACCCCGTTCCTGCCTTCTCCCCATATCCCCTGACTCCGCTGTCTTTAGAAACATAGACAGAAACATAGAAAATAGGTGCAGGAGTAGGCCATTCGGCCCTTCGAGCCTGCACCGCCATTCAATATGATCATGGCTGATCATCCAACTCGGTATCCTGTACCTGCCTTCTCTCCATACCCCCTGATCCCTTTAGCCACAAGAGCCACATCTACCTCCCGCTTAAATATAGCCAATGAACTGGCCTCAACTACCTTCTGTGGCAGAGAATTCCAGAGACTCGCCACTCTCTGTGTGAAAAATGTTTTCCTCATCTCGCTCCTAAGGATAAGGAGGAATTCCTTTAGACTGTGACCCCTTGTCTGGTGAACCTTCTCTGTACCCTCTCTATGTCAAGAATGTCTTTCCTCAGATTTGGAGACCAAAACTGTACGCAGTACTCCAGGTTTGGTCTCACCAAAACCCTGTACAACTGCAGTAGAACCTCCCTGCTCCTATACTCAAATCCTTTCACTTTGAATGCTAACATACCATTCGCTTTCTTCACTGCCTGCTGCACCTGCATGCCTACTTTCAATGACTGGTGTACCATGACACCCAGGTCTCGTTGCATCTCCCCTTTTCCAAATCTGCCACCATTCAGATAATAGTCAACCCTCCTGTTTTTGCAACCAAAGTGGATAACCTCACATTTATCCACATTATACTGCATCTGCCATGCACTTGCCCACTCACCCAGCCTATCCGTCACCTTGCAGCCTCCTAGCATCCTCCTCACACCTAACACTACCGACCAGCTTAGTGTCATCTGCAAACTTGGAGATGTTGCAATCAATTCCCTTGTCCAAATCATTAATATATATTGTAAATAGCTGGGGTCCCAGCACTGAGCCTTGCGGCACCCCACTAGTCACTGCCTGCCATTCTGAAAGGACCCGTTTACCTCTACCCATTGCTTCCTATCTGCCAGCCAGTTCTCTATCCACATCAAAACTGAACCCCCAATACCATGTGCTTTAAGTTTGTATGCTAATCTCTTATGTGGGACCTTGGCGAAAGCCTTCTGAAAGTCCAGATACACCACATCCACTGGTTCTCCCTTATCCACTCTACTAGTTACATCCTTGAAAAATTCTATAAGATTCGTCAGACATGATTTACCTTTCATAAATCCATGCTGACTTTGTCCAATGATTTCACCACTTTCCAAATGTGCTGCTATCCCATCTTTAATAACTGACTCTAGCAGTTTTCCCACTACCGATGTTAGCCTAACTGGTCTGTAATTCCCCGTTTTCTCTCCCCCTCCCTTTTTTAAAAAGTGGGGTTACATTAGCTACCCTCCAATCCTCAGGAACTACTCCAGAATCTAAGGAGTTTTGAAAAATTATCACTAATGCATCCACTATTTCTGTGGCTACTTCCTTGAGTACTCTGGGATGCAGACTATCTGGCCCTGGGGATTTATCGGCCTTTAATCAGTTCAATTTACCCAACACCACTTCCCGGCTAACCTGGATTTTACTCAGTTGCTCCATCTTATTTGACCCCCGGTCCCCTGCTATTTCCGGCAGATTATTTATGTCTTCCTTAGTGAAGACAGAACCAAAGTAGTTATTCAATTGGTCTGCCATGTCCTTGTTCCCCATGATCAATTCACCTGTTTCTGACTGCAAGGGACCAACATTTGTTTTAGCTAGTCTCTTTCTCGTCACACATCTATAAATACTTTTGCAGTCAGTTTTTATGTTCCCTGCCATAACGCTTTTCACCCGGCGAAATGCAAAACCTTCCTTTAATTTCAGTAGCTGTGGTTTAGCCGTGCAGTTGTGGATTACACCTCAATCCATATCTTCCCTGTGTCTCGCAGTTCTGCTCTCGCTCACCATTCCTCAGATGCTCACCACACCAGCCTGCACATATCATATATCGTTCTCGGACATTTCCAATATCTTCAACATGATCTCATCTCCAGTCACATCCGGTCACTGGAAGTGTCATGACAGCAGTCAGGGTTACCGTCGAGGAAGTACTGAAACAGAGGGAGATGGTGGAAGGTTGCTTCTCGGACTGGAGGCCTGTGACTAGTGGTGTGCCTCAGGGTTCGGTGCTGGGCCCGTTACTGTTTGTCATCTACATCAATTATTTGGATGAGAACATACAGGGCAAGATTAGCAAGTTTGCTGATGATACAAAAGTGAGTAGTTTTGCAGATAGTGAAGATGGTTGTGAACGATTGCAGCAGGATCTGGATCGATTGGCCAGGTGGGCGGAGGAATGGTTGATGGAATTTAATACAGAGATGTGTGAGGTGTTGCATTTTGCATCCTCAAACAAGGGCAGGACCCACACAGTGAATGGTCGGCCTCTGGGTAGTGTTGTAGAGGAGCGGGATCTAGGAGTACAGGTGCATGGTTCCTTGAAGGTCGAGTCACAGGTAGATAAGGTGGTCAAAAAGGCTTTTGGCTCTTTGGTCTTCATCAGTCAGAGTATTGAGTATAGAAGTTGGGAGGTCATGTTGCAGTTGTATAAGATGTTGGTGAGGTCGCATTTAGAATATTGTGTTCAGTTCTGGGCACCATGTTATAGGAAAGATGTTGTCATGCTTGAAGGGGTTCAGAAAAGATTTACGAGGATGTTCCCAGGACTAGAGGGTGTGAGCTATAGGGAGAGGTTGAGTAGGCCAGGCCACTATTGCATGGAGCGCAGGAGGATGAGGGGTGATCTTATAGAGGTGTGCAAAATCATGAGAATAGGGGAATCGAGGACCAGAGGACATGGGTTCAAGGTGAAAGAGAAAAAATTTAATAGGAATACGATGGGTAACTTTTTCACACAGAGGGTGATTGGTGTATGGAATGAGCTGCCAGAGGAAGTAGTTGAGGCTGGGACTATCCCAACATTTAGGAAACAGTTGGACAGGTACACGGATAGCACAGGTTTGGAGGGTTATGGACCAAGCGCAGCAAGTGGGACAAGTGTAGCTGGGACATTGTTGGTCGGTGTGGGCGAGTTGGGCTGAAGGGTTGTTTCCACACTGTATCACTCTATGCTTCTATGACTATCTTTCCGTTTCCGCCCCTTCCGCTTTCCGTAGAGACCACATTGTCCGCAGTTGCTCGGTCTGCTCATCTCTGCCCACCGAAAACCACTCCATTCCCAAGCATTTCCCCTACATCCACATGGAACGTAACGCCCGGCCCGACAGCTCCTGTTTCACTTCCACCAGCCACGCGGGCAGTCGTCCCAGTTCAGACGGAGATTCACATGCACCTCTGCAGATCACGCGTGCAGCATTTGTTTCCCGTGATGCTCATTTGTGTACATTGGTGAGACCACGCGTACACTAGGCGAACATTTTGACGACCATTTACGCTCTCTCCGTAAGGTTCACAGTCAGTTAAGCTCTGCTCCCCATTCCCACACCGAGCATCTTCCATTGTCGACCTTGGCCTCACACACAGTGGAGAGCAGTGCCTGATGATCCGCTTGGATATCTTACAATGGAACAGTATAAACACCGATTCCTCCAATTAAGAATCATAGCACCCTGCACACGCTCTTTCTCATTCTTGTGCACACATTTTACTCCCCAGCTCTCAAGTCACCTTCGTCATTTAAAAATTAAAAACTCTACCTCTGCTACATGAACGACTGCATTGGTGCCACCTCCTGCACCGAGGCAGAACTCCCTGACCATTAACGTCACGACCACATTCCCATCCTGCACTGAAATTCACTCGGACCATCTCCGACATCTCCTTGCCGTTTCCAGATCTGACCGTCACCATCACAGGAGACAGGCTATCGACTGACATCTATGACAAACCCACTGACTCTCATTGCTATCCAGACTTCTTCCCAGCCTGTTTCCTGTAAAGGATCTTCCCCTACTCCCAATTCCTCCTCCTACGCTGCATCTGCACCCATGATGAAGTGTTCCATGCCAGGTCATCCAAGATGGCCTCATTCTTCAGGGAATAGGGGATCCCCTCTTCCATTATAGATGAGGCTCTCACTAGGGTCTTGTCGACATCCTGTAGCTCCATTCTTGCTCTCCATCCCCCCATTTGTAACAAGGACAGAGTCCCCCTTGTCTTCGGCTTCCCCCCCATCAGCTGCCGCATACAGCACATAATCCTCCGACATTTTCGCCATCTCCAGCAGGATCCAACTACTAGCTACATCTTCCCATCTCCATCCCTTTCTGCTTTCCGCAGAGACAGCTCCCATCACAAATCCTTGGCCAACCCCTCCCTTCCCACCCAAGCCACCCAGCAGGCACGTGCCGTGAGTAATTACTCTGGGTAGGCACTCAGTCCGCTTTAAAAAAAATGTAAACCGCGCATGCGCAGATTGTTCTCCCCGTTAAATAAATACATAAATAAAAACAGTGACTTTTCACAAAGTGCTGGAATCTTCACTCCCTCACCGCTGCCGCAGCTCTCCGGGTGCGAAGCCACGGACTGTAGCTGGGGATAGAAGCAGCTCGGAGAGCGGCCACCGGGACCCGACAGCTGAACTGGCCACCACTTCAGCGCCTTCTGCCGGCCCGCTCACCTTTTGCTCTCCGTCTGAACACCTGTCACCTGCCGTTCGCCGACTTCACTCATGTCAGCAACTTCCTGCAAATCCTTAAATTCCCACAGCCGAGTAACCTCAATCACGCTGTCGGAATTTAAGGACATGAGTAAGGCCAGCGAGCGGCAGGAGAGAGGTTTTTAGATGGAGAGCTGCCAGAGGTGAGCCGGTGGTTCTGGAGCTAAGGTGGCGGCTGGTTCCGCTGTCTGGCCCGGCGCCCGCTCGAGCTACTTCTCTCCCTCTCTCTCTCCCCCCCCCCCCCCGGCCTCAGAGCAGTGTCATTTCATGCCCCCTTGCAAAGAACGTCGCAAGTGGATGCCCCCGACCCCTCATTCATAACATTTGTGCCCTCCCCGCAACGTTACCCCGGGCCAGACTCCCCAAACGCTGTGAAAGGAGCTCTCTCCCCACTCCGACTCCCACACCCCCCCACACCCCGGCAAATACGGTATTTAAAAAAATAAATCACAAAATGTACTTACCATATCATTGGTACACGACAAACCATGGTTGAAAACCCCGCCAATAAACTTGCGCTGCGCATGCGCGGTAGACTGATGCGCATGCGCAGTATGATGCTGCGCATGCGCAGTGCTACAAAGGCAGGATTTCTGCTGCCTTCAGCCCCGATTAAAATTGACGGCTTCAGGCAGCGCTGACGACACGGCGGCTGCACAGAGCTTCCCGTGTCACAAGAGCTGCGGGTGAAAGGCACGGGGAATTATGCCTACCTAAGAAATCAGTCTCTTACATAGGCATAACTCTCCCATGCCTTTACTATTTATATTTAATAATTCCCATTTCATAATTTTAGTCAGGGTAGGCAGTGCCTACCTTGCCTACCCTGACGGCACGTGCCTGCCACCCAGGTACTTTCCCCTGCAACACCTGTCCCTATACCTCCCCATCAACTCCATCCAAGGACCCAAACAGTTTTGTCAGGTGAGGCAGAGGTTCATTCACCTCCTTCAACCTCATCATCTACTGTATCCACTGTTCCAGGTGTGGACTCTTGTATATAGGCGAGACCAAGCGTAGGTTCGGCGATCATTTCGAAGAACACCTCCGCTCAGTCTGCCTAAACTTACTTGATCTCCCGGTTGCTCAACACTTTAACTCACCCTCCCATTCCCACACTGACCTTTCTGTCCTGGGCCTCCTTCATTGTCAGAGTGAGGCCCAGTGAGATATGTGACGCCATTCCCTTCCCCTTCCCAGTTCTCCCACCAGTCTTACTGGCTCCAACTACATTTTAACTCTGTACCGCCCACTCCTCTGACATCAGTCTGAATTATTGAATTACTCCAGCATTTTGTGTCGATCTTCCACTTATTGTTTGCCAAACTTTGTCCTGCCACACCCACTCTTTTCCAGTTTTCTCCCCACCCCGACGGCAATTACGCAGGAGAAAGGATCCCATTAGGACACATCATCTGTCCAGCCCCTCCACAGATGTTCATTGGCTCGCTGAAACGCTACATCAGATGGTGTATTGCTTGAAAAGAGGAGATTCTTGCTATTGAGGGAACGCAGCGTAGGTTCACGAGGTCGCTTCGTTCTTCCACAAGATGATGGTGGATGCCATCTAAGAATCCTCATCACCTTACCGCTCATTCCACATTCTCCTTGCCTTATTTGATTTTTTTTAAACTCCACCAGCATCCAATTTAAATATTGTCAATATATTCATATCCATTATTTTCGGGAATAGAGAATTCCAAAGTGCCACAACTCCCTGTCACAAATTACTCTTAATCACTGATTGCATTGGCTGGCCCTTATTCTTAGTCCTGAACACCACTGAAGAAAAAATGATCTCACCAGCTAGCCCATCAACCCAGCTCAGAATATTAACAATAGTAAGGTCATCTCAAAGTCTTTGAAATTTTTATGCAGCGGCCTCTTTCTGCATATCTGTCTCTCTACGTCATCTTGTCATGCAAGGATCAGCTTAGTGAACCTTGCACTGCCGCCCTCACAAAAGTCCCAAGCATTAGAGATGTCTCCAGACATGACCTAATTAGAAACCTATAAAACGTCCCATCGCCCGTATCCTTCCTCCAGCCATCTGCCAATCGATATCTTCACCTTCACTCTTCCTAACTCTAACCCTAATCCCGAACCCCAGCAGTAGAAATATTGATCTTCCTTATTTCTTCTAAACTTTGCAATCCATCACTCCCCTTCCTCACCCACCCTAGTCGTCCTACTAGTTTCATTGTCGTCCTGCTTAGTTTTCCGTTTTGTATACACTCGTTATTACCTTTTCCACAGCCAACAAGAGGCCATTGTGGGCTCCACCATTCCTTGATTGTTGTGGCTGGTTTTGATTTGTTCTTATCATAACTTTCATTCATTTGTTATTTGTACCTTTACATGCCTATAGTTTCCCCCTTCCCTTGATGTTTAAGACAAAAAAGTAAGAATGTTATCCAATATTAGTATGTCTAATATTGCCCCTCTCCTCTGACGCTCAGTCTGAAGAAGAAGGGTCTGGAGCCGAAAGTCACTGATTCCTTTTCACCGGAGATGCTGCGTGAGCCCCCGAGTTACTCCGCCCTTTGTGTCTATCATCGGTGTAAACCAGCAATTGCAGATCCTCCCGACACGTTTCCTCCACTCATCACATCCCAGGCTTTATCCGGTCCCCACCTCTATTCACCACTTAATGGAGGAGACAATCTCAGCAGGTAACACAAACTGCTTATTTATCCCACTTCAATACACGCTTCATTCCATTAGCCTCCCAAGACGGTTAATATTTTGTGTGTCATAATCTGGTTGCTCAGAAATGTTTGCGCCACGTCATTTTGAAGGTTCACCCCACTTAGATAATATTGTCAGTACTTGCTTTCCTTCTTCATTTCAAATATGATGTCCTCAATGTTTCATACATCATCCAATTTGGTACCCATTGTACATATCACACTGCAGGCTCTTTTTGTTAGCCTGACACTTCTCACTGGAACACTATTTGTGCCGTCAAAAGGCGTAAACACGGTAAACGGTGCATTTATTGAAGTTAATAATATGCATTGTAAACAATTGACCTGTTCATCACTGATCTATGCAATAACCTCATCCAAAAACCAAGACATACACTCCATCTTCAAAGACTTACAACAACTTTGTCAAATACTGTTGCTTTTTCAAAAAATGATGAACAGTCTGTTAGAAGCGCTTATGAGCCCTAAGCACCCGGATGTTATCTTCTTAATCATGGCATTCAATATCTCCCCTCTGATAGATGTTTTACTATTTGCCGTTTTTCGTGCTCAATTCTGGCTCTCCTCCTTCTTAATCATGGTCACTTTTGCAGTTTTAACTCAGTTAGAGTTTTCCCACAATGTTATGTCATTTTCTAATATATTATAATCTATACTCTCTCTTTGTCTACATCTACTTATTTCTAACGCTCACATTCAAGTCATTGGGTCCAGGTGACTTGTCGATGTCTAGCACATTAGTTTACTGCATTTTCTCTGGTGATTCAGCGTACTTTCATAAGTTCAGATATTCATGAATCATAGCAGCATAATTATATAATTTGGCCCGTCGAGTCTACTGTGCCATTCAATCGCTGCTGATCTTGCTTTCTCTCTCGTACCCCTTCACTGCCTTTCTGCAAAAGCCCTTGACTCCCTCACGAAACACAAATCTGCCAATCTCCGCTTTGAAACATAGCCATATAACATGGCCTCCACGGCTGCCTGTGGCAATGAATTTCACCAAATAAATTCCTCATTTCCTTACTAAGTCTATGTACGTTACACTGAGGCTGTGCTCCCTTGTCCTAGACTTTCCAACGAGTGGAAACATCCTCTCCACATTAACCTTCCGTGGGCCTTTCAATCTTCAATCAGTTGCAATAAGGTCTCACCACATCCTTTTAAAGTCCAGCATGCCTAGGCCTAGTGCCGTCAAACGCTCATCATAGGTTACCCCAATCACCCCGGATCATTATTCTAAGCCTCATCGGAACCCTCTCCAAGGCCAGCTTATCCCTCCACAGATATGGGACCAAACACGGCTCAACATTTTCCATATCCTTGTGGTCCATTCTGCCAACCAGTTCATCTGCAGGCTCCCTGCTTCCTCTACACCACCTGCCCCTCTACCTATGTTCATATCATCTGCTAACTTGGCCACAAAGTCAAGTGCTTTGAGATTTTCTGCATCTATAAACATAGATCATTTACGGTGATGTTAACATAGATGCAATATGCACTATTTCCATCATTGCAGGTTTCCATCTTTTTTCTTTAACAGAGAACCAAAGTGATTAACCAGTCTGAAGAAGGGTTTCGGCCCGAAACGTTGCCTATTTCCTTCGCTCCATAGATGCTGCCGCACCCGCTGAATTTCTCCTGCAATTTTGTCTGCCTTCGATTCTCCAACACCTGCAGTCTCTTCTTGAGCACCAGTCATTATATCAGTTGATAATGTTTATTCAGAATTTTCAAATACTTGTTGTATTTTCTGTATATTTGTTGCACAAAAAGTAGCTCAGCCCAGGTCTGGTAGTGGAACTGAGAAAATATGTGACCTTAACCCAACTTGCCAACACGGATAACTTTATTCCAGACTGCTACAGTTTCTGTAGGATTAATACAGTTTTTGGTGAAGTCTGAAATAAATATAGACGCTCCCTCGTGCTTTAGAGCCGGCGGCATTTTGGGGTGTAATTATTGTAGACGTAGTGCAGCATGTGAAGTGGAGAGGTGCTTTAAACACATTGTGTAATGCAACGGAAGGATTTAGACAGGCATATGGATATGCAGAGAGTGGCGGGATGTGAATCATTTGCACATAGGTGAGATTAGTTTATCTTAGCATTATATTTAGTAGAGAGATTGTGAGTCGAAAGGCATGAAACTGTGCTGTACATTTCTATGGTCTGTGTAGTGTCTTTGCAAGACTATTGGGGAGTGTGCTCAGTGTAAGGTACAGAAGGTTGAGACAGATTGTGATTTAAGCAAATACAGACGTTGGGCTTGACAGATGGATCAATATACATCAATGATTTGGATGAAGGGATTCAAAGTAACATTAGCAAATTTGCAGATGACACAAAGCTGGGTGGCAGTGTGGACTGTGAGGAGGATGCTATGAAAATGCAGGGTGACTTGGACCAGTTGGGGGAGTGGGCAGATACATGGCAGATGAAGTTTAATGCAGATAAATATGAGGTTATCCACTTTGGTAGCAAAAACAGGAAGGCAGATTACTATCTAAATGGCGTCAAGTTGGGAAAAGGGGAAGAACAACCCGATCTGGGGGTTCTTGTTCATCAGTCTATGAAAGTAAGCATGCAGGTACAGCAGGCAGTGAAGAAAGTGAATGGCATGTTGGCCTTTATACCAAGAGAAATCGAATATAGGAGCAAAGAGGTCCTTCTGCAGTTGTACAGAGCCCTAGTGAGACCACACCTGGAGTATTGTGTGCAGTTTTGGTCCCCTAATTTGAGGAAGGACATTCTTGCTATTGAGGGAGTGCAGCGTAGGTTTACAAGGTTAATTCCTGGGATGGCAGGACTGTCATATGCTGAGAGAATGGAGCAGCTGGGCTTGTACACTCTGGAGTTTAGAAGGATGAGAGGGGATCTCATTGAGACATATAAGATTGTTATGGGCTTGGACAGACTAGAGGCAGGAAACATGTTCCCGATGTTGGGGAAGTCCAGAACCAGGGGCCACAGTTTAAGAATACGGAGTAAGCCATTTAGAACGGAGATGAGGAAACGCTTTTTCTCACAGAGAGTTGTGAGTCTGTGGAATTCTCTGCCTCAGAGAGGCAGGTTCTCTGGATGCTTTAAAGAGAGAGCTAGATAGGGCTCTTAAAAATAGCAGAGTCAGGAGTTATGGGGAGAAGGCAGGAACGGGGTACTGATTGGGGATGATCAGCCATGATCACATTGAATGGCGGTGCTGGCTCGAAGGACCAAATGGCCTACTCCTGCACATTTTGTCTATTGTGTATTTTCTATTGCTTTAGTGGGAGGGAGGAACTGAAGGGAACCCACGTTAGCCAGGAAATGGTGTTATGTAAACTGTTGGGGCTGAAGACAGATAAATCCGCAGGGCCTGATGGTCTGCACCCCAAAGTACTCAAGGAGGTGGCCCTAGAAATCGTGGATGCATTGGTGATCATTTTCCAATATTCTCCCGACTGGATCAGTTCCTGTGGACTGGAGGGTAGCCGTTGTAACTCCACTTTTTAAGAAAGGAGGGAGATAAAAATCAGGGAATTATAGACCAGTTAGCCTTACATCGGTGGTGGGGAAGATGCTGGAGTCAATTATTAAAGATGTTACAGCGGCGCATTTGGAAAGCAGTGACAGGATTGGTCAAAATCCGCATGGATTTATGAAGGGGAAGTCATGCTTGACGAATCTTCTGGAATTTTTTGAGGATGTAACAAGTAGAATGGATAAGGGAGCCAGTGGATGTGGGGTATCTGGACTTTCAAAAAGCCTTTGACAAGGTCCCACACAAGAGATTAATGTACAAAATTAGATCACATGGTATTGGGGGAAGGTTATTGATATGGATAGAGAACTAGTTGGCAAATTGGAAGCAAAGAGTAGTCATTAACTGGTCCTTTTCAGAATGCCAGGCTGTGACAAATGATGTGCGGGAAGGCTCGGTGCTGGAACTCCAGTTATTTACAATATTTATTAACGATTTAGACGAGGCAATTAAATGTGTCATTTCCAAGTTATGTTTACGGATGACACAAAGCTGGGTGGCAGTGGGAGCTGTGATGAGGATGCTATGAGGCTGCAAAGTAACTTAAAATAAAACAGATGCATGCAGTATAATGTGGATACACGTGAGGTTACCCAGTTTGGTGGCAAGAACGGGAAGGCAGTTTATTATCTGAATGGTGTCAGATTTGGAAAAGGGGAGGTGCAACGAGACCTGGGTGTGCTTGTACACCAGTCACCGAGGCAGTGAATAAAGCTAATGGCAAGGATTTGAGTTTCGGAGCAAGGAGGTCCTACTGGCAGGGTACTGGCAGTTGTACAGGGCCCTAGTGAGATGACACCTGGAGTATTGTGTGCAATTTTGGTCTCCAAATTACAGGAAGGATAATATTGCTATTGAGGAAGTGCAGCGTAGGTTCACCAGGTTAATTCCCGGGATGGCGGGACTGAGAGGCTAGATGCAGGAAACATGTTCCTGACGTTGGGGGAGTCCAGAACCAGGGGTCACGGTTTAAGAATAAGGGATAGGCCATGTAGATGAGGATAAAAAAATTCACCCAGGGAGTTGTGAATCTGTGGAATTCTCTGCCACAGAAGGCAGTGAGGCCAATTCACTGGATCTTTTCGAGAGAGTTAGATTTAGCTCTTAGGACTAATGGAATCAAGGGATATGGGGAAAAAGCAGGAACGGGGTACTTAATTTAAATGATCAGCCATGATTATTTTGATTGGTGGTTCCTGTTCAAAGGGCCGAATGGACTACTCCTATTTTCTATGTTTCTATGTTTCCTCCATGTTTCTAACACATGACGCGTCAAGTATCAAGAATGTATAATTTTCATAAGCAAAATAATATTCTGAAGTGAATCCGTAATTTAAAATCACATCATTTTATTTGAACAAGATATGATAAAATGTGCAGCACACATACATCAAGCACGATCCACTGGACGTACGTGGCAGTGGATCATGCTTTATGTATGTGTGCTGCTATGTGTGTGTGAGTATTTGTGTGTGAGTGTGTGTGTGAGTGTATGTGAGTGTGTGTGTATTTGTGCGTGCATGAGTGTGTGTGTGTGTATTTCTGCGTGCGTACGTGTATGAGTGTATGTGTGTGTGAGTGTATGTGTGTGTGAGTGTATTTGTGCGTGCGTACGTGTGTGAGTGTGCATGCATACGTGTGTCAGTGTGCGTGCGTACATGTGTCAGTGTGCAGAAGTGTATCTGTGTTAATAATGAAAAGCCTACAGTGGAGGTGTGGAAAGAACTCGATTCCTCCATTGACCTCGCGTGCTTAGACATTTCTTCAAGTGGTATTGTATTCATTGTATTTTCTATTAGATTTTTCCACACCATCCGCCCAACCAGTGCAGTCTGGATCATTGAAACACTATCCAACAAATATGCTCATTGATTGATTGGTTAGAATGCGCCTTCATTCAACTTTGCTCTTTGGAAGCAGCATCTGAAAATCAACACCACATGAGTCATCCCTAATGCCGATTTCCCCAATCACTGCACTAATCTACAATTCCCCTCCTGCATTATGCCATCCATTAATTTCCTTCTGATCTCTTAATGACATTTTAATATAATTTTGTGTTTGCTTTATATCAATTTCCTCTACTGCCTTTTATGTAACAAATCTGGATATTGACATTTTATCTGTATGGCTGTATGGTGACCACACATTTCACTGTACCAAACTGGGACATGACAAATAAATGTATCTTGATATTGGAATGGACAGTCCCAATATTGTTCGAACGGCTCATATTGATAACAACGAATGTGTAGGAAAGAACTGCAGATGCTGCTTTAAATCGAAGCTCGACACAAAATGCTGGAGTAACTCAGCGGGACAGGCAGTATCTCTGGAGATCTGAAGAAGGGTCTCGACCCAAAATGTCACACATTCCTTCTCTCCAGAGATGCTGCCTGTCCCGCTGAGTTTCTCCAGCATTTTGTGTCCACCTAACAATGAAGGCAGGTCTGTCTGTCATTCTTGCTCAAATATTTTTTTCTCGCCTCTTCCTGGGATGTCAGGACTTTCATATGAGGAAAGATTGGATAGACTCGGCTTGTACTAGTTGGAATTTAGAAGATTGAGGGGGGATCTTATAGAAACTTACAAAATTCTTAAGGGGTCGGACAAGCTAGATGCTGGAGGATTGTTCCCGATGCTGGGGGAGTCCAGAACAAGGGGTCACAGTCTAAGGATAAGGGGGAATTCCTTTAGGACCGAGATGAGGAAAACATTCTTTACACAGAGAGTGGTGAGTCTCTGGAATTCTCTGCCACATAAGGTAGTTGAGGCCAGTTCATTGGCTATATTTAAGAGGGCGTTAGATGTGGCACTTGTGGCTAAAGGGATCAGGGGGTATGGAGAGAAGGCAGGTACGGGATACTAAGTTGGATGATCAGCCATGATCACATTGAATGGCGGTGCAGGCTCGAAGGGCCGAATGGCCTACTCCTGCGCCTATTTTTCTATGTTTCTATGTTTCTCTCCTCGCTCTCCCTCTCACACACGCAAGCACACGCACACCCAGAAGCATTGTAATATAAATTTGAGGAATTCCGAACATATTTTACGAAAAAACTGCACTATGAAACCAATCTTGAAACCATTTTATTTACAACTATACCATGAGTTTATATTGTGTAAGGGGCGGAAAAACACGCTGTTTTAGCCCCATCTCGAAGTTGCAAACCAAATCTCGTTGCACTTATGTGTAATGACAATAAAATATATTATTATTAATCTCTTGTGCATCTGTATCAGTGAATAGATGCGAGAGCGTGAGAGCATCTTGCTGTTGAGTTGGGAGCCGTGTCTCAGCCCCGCCCGCTGCACCATTCGGTTTACTGCCCCGCCCACAGCCGCACCCACTTTTGCCGGGTATTTAATTCTCTCTAAGAGGGTCCGAAATCCAACTTCCTTGCAGTTGGTTTGTTGCGAGGTTCTGCACAGAAACAACCGGGTCCCACTTCCCAGCGGGATGAGGTCGGCGGTTTCACTGAGTCTGTTCCTGGCGTTAATAGTCCGTGAGTAATGAGTTGGACAAATTCCTCATGCAAGTTTCTCAGTGGTATATCCACTACACCGTTCCCCTTCTACCCACTCTAGAACCCTCCCAATTTATTTCCTATTAATAATTAGAGTCGGGGATCAATGGTCAATAATTTGTCCTCACCATTCATGCCTTTTTAACTTGCAGGCGTCCATTCCAATGTCGTTCTAACTCAGCCCAAGACAGAGACCGTCCGTCCTGGAGGCTCCATCACACTGACCTGCAAACCCAGCGGGTTCGATGTTAGCAGCTACTGGATGGCTTTGGTCCGTCAGGGCCCCGGGCAGGGGCTGGAGAGGCTGCTTCACTACTACTATTCCGGTAACAAGAACTTCGCTCCGGGGACAGAGAGCCGATTTACTCCGTCCAAAGACAATTCTAATAATATGTTCACCGTGACGGCCAGGAACCTGAGGATCGGAGACACCGCTGTCTATTACTACTGGCGACTACTGGGGAGGAGGCGACATGATGACCGGAACCAGCGGTAAGAAACGTCATCCTATTCAGTCTCTAGATGTATCCAGTTGTAATTTTATTCTATATTTCCAATAATTGTATTAAATTGTTCTTCTACATTTATTCCCCATTCATTGCAATGTTGGATCGATGTTGCTCTAGAATGTTATATGATTCCGCTCCAGATTTAAGCTTGCCTTATGTGCTATGACTTTCGATCCTTTGACTATGAAACGGATGCGGTTTAGTTCCTAATTAGTGGGAAAATGCGCATCAATTTGCTTTCACTGTGCTTGCTAATTGTTTGAGATTGTTGTGGTCCTTCGTCTGCGATGCATCAAACTGCATTTTCTGATCAACAGCAGGTACTTTGTCTCAGTTTGTTTCTTCTCAGCGCGTATGAAACAAACGACAGAAACGGATAAATCCTGGGTGTAAAATGTTCAAGTTTTTAAAGTGTATGTATTAATTGGTGGAATCGCCTTGCCACCTTTAATCCAATCGCTAACACAACTTGCATGGAAGAAGTAATAATGTCTTGCAGCAAAACACAGAAGTGCAAGGGTCAGGGTTAATTGCGCAGTTCTATATCTTGAAGTAGAATGAATAGGAAGGAACTGTGGATGCTGATTTGTGCTGGCGATTGACACAAAGAAGGACCAACTCTGCCTGTCCCGCTGAGTTGCTCCAACTTTTTTCGTCTATCTTGAAGTACAATGAGTTGGTCATGTGAACCAATGTTACAGCAAAGCTAAGAATGCAAAGTCCGTGAAACGTGATCTATAGAATGACAATGTACCGGGTGTACGAGGGGACAGAGGAACTAGGGTGACGGAGGAACTGAAGGGAATTCACATTATATGGATATGGTATCTATGTAATCCATGTGTATTGTGTTATTCATCGTTATTTCAACAATGATTGGCTCTGTGGTCATTGGGACAATGAATTTTGGTGGCCTTTGGACAGAGATATTTGGATTTTTGTGAAGAGTTTCAGCAAATGTGTGTTAAGCGATTCAACCCATCACGGTATGATTCAGCCGGTCATTGTGGGAGATGATATTGTTGCACAATTTGACGTGTTTGTACGTTCAATTCGAATGGCAGCGACCGGGTATTGCTGTTGTATGAAGTGACGGATTAGGTCATTTCAATAAATGCAAAGGAGATACATGTTTAAAAATAAAAATACGAAGAAATTACTAGAAATCATAAATAGGAACAGTAAATGTTGCAAACGCCCAGAGGGTCACGCAGCCCGTGGCGAAAGACAAATCCCATAGAGGGGAGCCGAATGACAGCTGCTAGAGCCAGAGACACGACTTTGTTCCCAAAATCAGGTGCAGACTGTGCGTTCTCCCTGTGGTTTCTTACTGGTGCTCTGCTTTCCTCCCACAACCCAAAAGAGTGCAGGTTTGCAGGTTAATTGACCCGGGTGATTGACCCAGGTGGGTCGGGGGTGGATGCAATAGTGCACTAACGTGGAACGCGTGTGTCGCCGTGGATTTCGTTGGCAGAAGGATCTATTTCTATGCTATATCAGTAATTGAAACTGAATTCGCCATGGTTTAGTCTCCCAACGATAGTCGACCTGGAAAATGCTTGGCTTTCTCTTTCCACAAATGCTGCCTAACCCAATGACCCATTTCTCTGTTTTCTGTCAAAGATCACGAGTTTACCCATTTGGAAAATGTGTTGACTGTAAAATGGGGAAATTTCAGAACAGCTATTGTTTGGGCATAACTTTTAATCCATGGATTTATTAGAAAGAGAATTTGAATTTGTGTTTGTCTCTGGCTCCCAATGTCATTTAAACATAAAATGTTCCTCTATTTAGCCAATTGCTAATGAAAAATGTCAGTTTTACGAATAGTTATGGTAAAAAAAATGAAAAATTGGGAAATGGAATGTTGGAAACAAAATTTACTCTGCTATTTTAGACAATAGGTCATACGGTCCTCGAGCCAGCACCGCCATTCAATGTAATCATGGCTGATCATCCACAATCAGTACCCCGTTCCTGCCTTCTCCCCATATCCCCTGACTCCGCTACCTTAATTTTAATTATAAAACTAAGAGTATCCCACTAATCCTTGAACAGAGTGGGAATTGAAATCGATGGCTTAAAGGAGGGGTTGAGTGACGTTCAAATTTACATTTGCATTTATTTAATTAAAACATTGATTTAGCAACATTGTGCATTTTCGCTATTAAAAGTAGACTTCCTCTATATGAATGAAAGCCTTTTCCTGTGAAGTCACGAACCAAACTCAGATTTTTTTTAATAGATTGCAGGTTATAATTTATAATTTGTATCTTTTTTTATTCGTTTCCTATCGGACAGTGATACAATGTTAATCATTCGTTCTTCAGTGCCGATGACATTGTAAACGTAAACTCGTTTTACAGATGCTGGAAACGGAAATGAGCATCATTGCATAAACATTCATTTAAATGTATTATTGAATTCATTAAGGCAATGGTGCACACAGACAAACATTGAAACCTGTGCCAATTTATTTAATTACGAATTATTTATATGCTACATTTAGTTTCCAGAAGTTGTGGTATATAGAAACATAGAAACATAGAAAATAGGTGCAGGAGTAGGCCTTTCGGCCCTTCGAGCCTGCACCGCCATTCAATGTGATCATGGCTGATCATCCAACTCAGTATCCCGTACCTGCCTTCTCTCCATACCCCCTGATCCCTTTAGCCACAAGTGCCACATCTAACGCCCTCTTAAATATAGCCAATGAACTGGCCTCAACTACCTTCTGTGGCAGAGAATTCCAGAGACTCACCACTCTCTGTGTAAAGAATGTTTTCCTCATTTCGGTCCTAAAGGAATTCCCCCTTATCCTTAGACTGTGACCCCTTGTTCTGGACTCCCCCAACATCGGGAACAATCTTCCAGCATCTAGCTTGTCCAACCCCTTAAGAATTTTGTAGGTTTCTATAAGATCCCCCCTCAATCTTCTAAATTCCATCGAGTACAAACCGAGTCTATCCAATCTTTCCTCATATGAAAGTCCTGCCATCCCAGGAATCAGTCTGGTGAATCTTCTCTGTACCCCCTCTATGGCAAGGATGTCTTTCCTCAGATTTGGAGACCAAAACTGTACGCAGTACTCCAGGTGTGGCCTCACCAAAACCCTGTACAACTGCAGTAGAACCTCCCTGCTCCTATACTCAAATCCTTTCGCTATGAATGCTAACATACCATTTGCTTTCTTCACTGCCTGCTGCACCTGCATGCCTACTTTCAATGACTGGTGTACCATGACACCCAGGTCTCGTTGCATCTCCCCCTTACCTAATCTGCCACCATTCAGATAATAGTCTACCCTCATGTTTTTGCCACCAAAGTGGATAACCTCACATTTATCCACATTGTACTGCATCTGCCATGCATCTGCCCATTCACTCAGCCTATCCAAATCACCCTGCAGCCTCCAAGCATCCTCCTCACACCTAACTATACCCCCCAGCTTGGTATCATCTGCAAATTTGGAGATGTTGCATTGAATTCCCTCGTCCAAATCATTAATATATATTGTAAATAGCTGGGGTCCCAGCACTGAGCCTTGCGGCACCCCACTAGTCACTGCCTGCCATTCTGAAAAGGACCCGTTTACTCCTACCCTTTGCCTCCTGTCTGCTAGCCAGTTCTCTATCCACATCAATACTGAACCCCCAATACCGTGTGCTTTAAGTTTGTATGCTAATCTCTTATGCGGGACCTTGTCGAAAGCCTTCTGAAAGTCTAGATATAACACATCCACTGGTTCTCCCTTATCCACTCTACTAGTTACATCCTCGAAAAATTCTATCAGATTTGTCAGACATGATTTACCTTTCGTAAATCCATGCTGACTTTGTCCAATGATTTCACCACTTTCCAAATGCGCTGCTATCCCATCTTTAATAACTGACTCTAGCAGTTTCCCCACTACCGATGTTAGACTAACTGGTCTGTAATTCCCCGCTTTCTCTCTCCCTCCTTTTTTAAAAAGTGGGGTTACATTAGCTACCCTCCAATCCTCAGGAACTACTCCAGAATCTAAGGAATTTTGAAAAATTATCACTAATGCATCCACTATTTCTGTGGCTACCTCCTTGAGTACTCTGGGATGCAGACTATCTGGCCCTGGGGATTTATCGGCCTTCAATCCGTTCAATTTACCCAACACCACCTCCCGGCTAACCTGGATTTCACTCAGTTCCTCCATCTTATTTGACCCCCGTTCCACTGCTATTTCCGGCAGATTATTTATGTCTTCCTTAGTGAAGACAGAACCAAAGTAGTTATTCAATTGGTCTGCCATGTCCTTGTTCCCCATGATCAATTCACCTGTTTCTGACTGCAAGGGACCAACATTTGTTTTAACTAGTCTCTTTCTCTTTACATATCTATAAAAACTTTTGCAGTCAGTTTTTATGTTCCCTGCCAGTTTCCTTTCATAATCTATTTTCCCTTTCCTAATTAAGCCCTTTGTCCTCCTCTGCTGGATTCTGAATTTCTCCCAGTCCTCCGGTAGGCTGCTTTTTCTGGCAAATTTGTATGCCTCATCTTTTGTTTTTATACTATCCCTGATTTCCCTTGTTATCCATGGATGCACCACCTTCCCCGATTTATTCTTTTGCCAAACTGGTATGAACAACTTTTGTACTTCATCCATGCAGTCTTTAAATACCTTCCATTGCACATCCACTGTCAACCCTTTAAGAATCACCTGCCAGTCTATCTTGGCCAATTCACATCTCATACCTTCAAAGTTACCTTTGTTCAAGTTCAGAACCCTTGTTTCTGACTTAATTTTGTCACTCTCCATCCTAATGAAGAACTCAACCATATTATGGTCACTCTTGCCCAAGGGGCCACGCACAACAAGACTGCTAACTAACCCTTCTTCATTACTCAATACCCAGTCTAGAATAGCCTGCTCTCTCGTTGGTTCCTCCACATGTTGGTTGAGAAAACTATCCCGCATACATTCCAGGAAATCCTCTTCCTCAGCACCCCTGCCAATTTGATTCACCCAATCTACATGCAGATTGAAGTCACCCATTATAACCGTGTTACCCTTGTTGCACGCATTTCTAATTTCCTGTTTGATGCCATCCCCAACTCCAATACTACTGTTAGGTGGCCTGTACACAGTTCCCACTAGCGTTTTCTGCCCCTTAGAGTTTCGCAGCTCTACCCATATCGATTCCACATCCTCCACGCTAATGTCCTTCCTTTCTATTGCATTAATCTCCTCTCTCACCAGCAACGCTACCCCACCTCCTTTTCCTTTTCGTCTATCCCTCCTGAATATTGAATATCCCTGGATGTTCAGCTCCCAGCCTTGGTCATCCTGGAGCCAAGTCTCCGTGATTCCAACTATAGCATAGTCATTAATCGCTATCTGCACCTTCAACTCATCCACCTTATTACGAATGCTCCTCGCATTGAGACACAAAGCCTTCAGGCTTGTTTTTACAACACTCTTACTCCTTATACAATTATGTTGACAAGTGGCCCCTTTCACATCGATCCCTATTACACTTGGCCATACTCTCCTATCCCTTTGTGAGCTTTCTTCCCCGTTAATTCTGGGGTCATTAACCATCGCTTTACTCTCTTTCCCTCTAACTCCGTCCTCGACTATCCCATTTGATACCCCACCCCCCTTATTCAGTTTAAAACCATCCGTGTAGCAGTGGCAAACCTGCCGGCCAGAATGCTGGTCCCCCACCTGTTAAGATGCAATCCGTCCCTTTTGTACAGTTCCCCCTTTAACCTTTATTAATTCAGATATTATATTGAGAGAGTTTTTAATCCGTACCAATGCAATCTCATACATGTTTTTAATCTGGTATGAATGTAATGTTCTTGTCGGCTGGTTTGCTTTTTGGAATTTACTTGCAATTACTGTCGGCATACAATGATCGGTATATTGTCGTGAGTGATGGGGAAACAAAATACAGTCAAAAAAGTGACATTTTAAGTGTGTTATTTGTCGTCAAATAACAAAGCTACCATTTCAATCCCATCCACCCCCTTAGTTGGTTTTGTTCGATCGACACATTTAAGGCCAAATTTCACGAACAAGATTGATTGTTTATCTCATTTTTTCTCCCAAATTATGTTCGGGAGCCCGATATGGAAAACCACAGCTTTCCTTCCATTTTCTGTGCTTTTATCAGATAATCTCTGAACCATTTATAAAACAAAAACTCTTCCCTCTTTCTCCAAATCAAAAGTTTAGCCATGGGCACTCTCAGTGGCCCAAGCGAAACCTACCTAAATTATTTAATTTAAATTAAATATATGCAAATGTAATTTTGAACGTCAGTCAAACCCTCCTTTGAACCATTGATTTGAATTCCCACTCTGTTCACGGATTAGTGGGATACCTGTTCTATAATTCTAATAGCAGAGAAAATGTCATTTCCAACATTGCACATTTCACCAATTTCCATTTAGTTGGGTACATGGAACAGCCGCTGACACAGACTGCCCGATTCCCTGAACTCTTCATCCTGTATCCATGCAGAACTCATCGACTTCATTGTCTATAAACTTTGACCGTACGATCAAATTCACTGGGTCTATCCCCGACACATACCTCCCCTTTGTTAATCTCACCGTCTCCATCGCAGGAGATAGACAATTGACTGACATAAATTACAAATCTACCGACTCCCACAGCTATCAGGACTACACCTCTTCCAACCTTGCCTCCTGCAAAGACTCTATGTCCTACTCCCAAATTCATCCATCTCCACGCAACTGCTCCCAAGATGAATTGTTCCATACCAGGATATCCGAGGTCCTCATTCTTTAGGGAGCGGGTATTCCCCACTTTTACCATAGATGAGGCCCTTGCATGTGTCTACACTGTATCCCGTAGTTCCGCCCTTACTCCATCATCCCCAGTCGCAACAAGGAGTTTGGTGAGGTTGTAACCCATAGGCCAACGTTAGTTATAGCCACTGAACATTGAGCATTCCTGAGAAACCCTGGGAATTTTACAGTTATAAATACGGGTGGCCTAGCGATATATTTCCAACTTGAAATTGAATTGAATGAATGAATTGCCTTTATTGTCATTCAGACCTTTCGGTCTGAACGGAATTTCGTGCCTGCAGTCATACATATATAAAAATAACAAAACCACACAGTAAACACAAAAAATTAACATCCACCACAGTGAGTTCACCAAACACCTCCTCACTGTGGTGGAAGGCAAAAGTCTTAGAGTCTCTGTCTTCTTCCCTCCTTGTTCTCCCTCTGCGCTGAGGAGATCCAGGCCTCTGATGCTGCCGTCCACCAGGCCCGCGGCTGAGCCTCCGAAACCGGGCCGCCACCACCGCTGTCGCCGTAACGCCGCCACAGGGCCCGCCGCCGGAACGCCACTGGAGCACCGCATCCCCGAAGCCAGGTCGCCGCTGGAGCACCACAGCTGCGAAGCCAGGTCACCGCTGGAACATCGCTGGAGCACCGCAGCCCCGAAAGCCAGGTCGCCGCTGAAGCTCCGAAAGCCGTGCCGCCGCCGCTGGAAGCTGGAGGCCGCCAGCTCCGCCATTAGGGCCTCAGCACAGACGGAGACGGTGTCGGGGGACACAACAAGAAAAGTCGCATCCCCCCGAAGGGAGAGACTAAAACCCCGTTTCTCCCGCCTTCCCCCTCCCCCCCCACCCCCCCCCACCCCCCCCCCCCCACACACATACACAACCTAACAAACCAAAAATAATCCCTAAAAACAGGCGCGAAGACAAAAATAAAATAAAAGACAGACGGACTGCAGGTGAGCCGCAGCTGTCAAGCAGCGCTTACATTTGACAGTACATTTGACAAATTGTGCGTAAATTTTACAGTAACTGCCAGATATGGGCACCCCAAGAAGTTTTCAGCCAATGTTTTCCAAGGTGGGATCAAGGCGGAATGATTAACTAATAGTTTATGATACTCGGGTGAAGTTGCATGAAATAGAAAACTGCGTAACGAATTGCTGTGTAATGATTCCTCGCACTGAATATTTTGCAAAACGAGCAAGAGAGAGAGTTTAACATTCATGTGGCCTTTGCCTTGCAGCGGCTCCATCCACGCCCAACCCCTTCATTCTCTTCACCTGCGAGGATCACGGCTCCAGTGGTCCGTTCACCTATGGTTGTTTGGCGTTGGGCTATTCCCCTGCGGGCGCCAGTGTTTCTTGTAAGAAAGATGATAACCAACTGACCACCGGAGTGAAGCACAACCCGGCAGTGTTCAATAAGTTGGGAACTTACACCTGGAGCAGCGAGCTAACCATCACCGAGGCGGAGGCAAGGGGAGACAACATCTTCTGCATCGTTCAGCACTGCCAAAGTGAAAGTAGCAGGTTCGTGTTGGGGTGCACCGCGTGGCCGAGGGTGGAGTTGAGAGTCAAGAATGTTTTATTGTCATATGTCCCAGATAGAACAATGAAATGTTTGCATGTACACACGCACACATACTCAAAACAAACAATAATAGTGCAATAATAATAATAATCTATTGTAGTTCAGAGCATATGAGGTTGTAGTGTTTAATAGCCTGATGGTTGTCGGGAAGAAGTTGTTCCTGAACCTGGACGTGACAGTTCTCGGGCTCCTGTACCTTCTTCTTGATGGTAGTGGTGAGATGAGTGTGTGGCCACGATGGTGTGGGTCTCTGATGATGTTGGCTGCCTTTTTAAGGCAGCGACTCTGATACATCCCTTTAATAACCATATAACCATATAACAATTACAGCACGGAAACAGGCCATCTCGGCCCTTCAAGTCCGTGCCGAACAACTTTTTTCCCTTAGTCCCACCTGCCTGCACTCATACCATAACCCTCCATACCCTTCTCATCCATATGCCTATCCAATTTATTTTTAAATGATACCAACGAACCTGCCGCCACCACTTCCATTGGAAGCTCATTCCACACCGCTACCACTCTCTGAGTAAAGAAGTTCCCCCTCATGTTACCCCTAAACCTCTGTCCCTTAATTCTAAAGTCATGTCCTCTTGTTTGAATCTTCCCTATTCTCAAAGGGAAAAGCTTGTCCACATTAACTCTGTCTATCCCTCTCATCATTTTAAAGACCTCTATCAAGTCACCCCTTAACCTTCTGCGCTCCTGAGAATAAAGACCTAACTTATTCAACCTATCTCTGTAACTTAGCTGTTGAAACCCAGGCAACATTCTAGTAAATCTCCTCTGTACCCTCTCTATTTTGTTGACATCCTTCCTATAATTGGGCGACCAAAATTGTACACCATACTCCAGATTTGGTCTCACCAACGTCTTGTACAATTTTAACATTACATCCCAGCTTCTATACTCAATGCTCTGATTTATAAAGGCTAGCATACCAAAAGCTTTCTTTACCACCCTATCTATATGAGATTCTACCTTCAAGGAACTATGCACGGTTATTCCCAGATCCCTCTGTTCAACTGTATTCTTCAATTCCCTACCGTTTACCATGTAATGATGGGGGGTCCGAGCTGGTGAAGGAATGTGCCAGTGGTCACAACATTTTTCAGTATTTTCCGCTCCTGGATGTTCAAGTTGCCGAACCAGGCCATGATGCAATCCATATAATTCACGGGATTTGACAATTGAAGATAAGTATTTGATTTAATGGGCCCTGTTCGGTTTTATTCTTCATGTCATACTGACTGTAGAACATTCATCTGAGCTCCACAATCCACCTAGTCAAAGACAGGCAATTCATTTCTATATATTAATGTGAAAGTGCCGTTGCATCTGCAGATGTCATGTAACATCTGGAACGCTGATGAAATTCCATTCTGAACTTAACTACCAAAGGCTTAGTCTCAATAGAAAGTGACACATGCCTTACCCGCCACATTATTCCAGCCCTTTGCTTTTTTTAATCAAACAACATCTGCTGTTCTTGTTTCGATAAAACAGTGAGTTTTGTTTCCTGGCACCGAGGGGAGAAAGCGATATTCATAATACCGAAGCACTGCCGTTCCTTCTTGGGACGGAACAAAAGGCGGTACTTCAAATATCGAGATAATTCACCATTTACAAAATCAAAGAAAACTAAAATTTACCTGTGGAGAGCTTGGAAAGAGTGCTGATCAATTTATTATCATCACGAGCAAATCCATGTAATTCACGAGGAACTGATCCATCTGTAGATAAGTTACATTTTAACTCGTGAACAATCGAAGCGGCTGAGTGCATCATGTTGAGAACATTATCAAGAATATTAAAAGTACAGACACAGCCACAGAGGACAAAAGCAGAACAGTAAGCCCATTACATCCCTGTGACAATGACTTACCGAGCTATAATTTCCCCATTTACAAGCACTCGATGTACTGTGATAAATACAGAATTTAGCAGCATCTCGGGAAGTCCAAGTGAGTGGACGGCTACTTTTAATCAGAAAAAGTGATTGTTTTTGGGGGGTCAAAATATTGGGTGTCTTTATTAATCGACGATAGTTTATGAGCAATTCCAATGTAGTTATTTTCTTTCAGACCGCGTGGTACATCATCCTACCCTCGCCATTACCATAACTGCCCTTGATGAAATCAAGCATAGCAGAAAAGCGATCGCCGTGTGTTTGGTCAATGATTTCACCCCAGTGAAATTTACTGTGAACTGGCTGAAGGATGGCGAGCCTTTGCATTTGGCTTCGTCACCTCTCCCGCCTTCCAGGTGAACGGTAACTTCTCGGCGACCAGCCAGTTGACATTCCCAGCTGCAGGGTGGTTCGGAGGTTTCGTCTATACCTGCCAAGTCAACCATGAAAAAGATTTGAAAAGCCTAAACATCAGTAGGTCTCCAGGTAAGAAATACATCTGCGGTATGTCTCGGGATATTAGTGTAAACATTAGCGCTCACTGTGGTAGTACTTCACTGACAGTGTGAAAGCCTATGTGTAGATGGAAGTGCTGATGCTGGTTTGCACCGAAAATAGAAACATAATTCCGGAGTTACAGCGGGTTAGGCATCTGTAGAGGAAAGGAATATGTGACGATTCGGGTCGAGACTCTTCTTCCTACTTAGAATCAGAGGAGAGGGAAACTAGAGGTATGGGAATGTACAAACAAATGAGTGAATGGTATGAAAAGAACAAATCAAAGCCAGCAACAATGAACAAGGAAAGGTCGAGGCCACATTGGCCCAGTGTTGCTCTGGAAATGGTGATAACGAGTAGATACAGAGTGATACGAAACAGGACCGCAGTGAAACTAGTCGGATGACGAGGGTGGGAGGTGGCCGGAGAGAGATGGAATGCAAGGGTTACATGAAATTAGAAAAGTCAATATTGATACCGCTGAGTTTTAGGTTCCCGAAGCGAAACATGAGGTGTTGTTCCTCCAATTTGCGTTTAGCTTCACTCTCACAGTGGAGGAAGCCCAGGACAGAAAGGACAGCGTGGGAATGGGACGGGGTTTTAATGTGCTTGGCAAGCTGGTGATCGCCTTGAGCAAGGCGGACAGAGCGAAGGTGTTCGGCGAAACGACCGCCAGAGTCTGCGCTTTGATTCACCGATGTACTGGAACATCTAGAACAGCGGATGCAGTGGTTGGTGGAGGTGCAAGCGAACTTCTGCCTCATCTGAAAGGACTCTCGGGGTCCCTGGATGAAGTCGAGTGAGGAGGTATCCTTATAAGTGTTGCGTCTCCTGCTGTTGCCGGATGGGATGGTTGCTGCAGGAAGGGGTGGATTAAACGGAGTTGCGGAGGGAACGTTCTCTGAGAATGGTGGAAAGGGGTGCAGATAGAAAGATATGATCGATGGTGGAAACCCGTTGGAGGTGGTGAGGACTTTTAGGACCTTGTCCCTGTTGAGACGGGGGGGGGGGGGGGGGGCAAATGGGAGAAAGAGCGGAGCTGCGGGATACTGAGGAGACATGGGTGAGGGCATCATCTATGATAAAAGAGGGGAAACGCGGTTCCCTAACGAATGAGTCCTTGTATGGAACAGCTCATCTTGGGTGCAGATACGATGGAGAGAGAGGATACGTGACCAGGGGTAGAGTCCTTGCAGGAGGAAGGATGAGAAGTGTCGCCCAGCAAGCTGTGGTTGTCCGTAGGTTTGTAATAGAAGTTTGACGAAAGCTTTCACCTGTGATGGAGACGGTGAGAGCAAGAAAGTGGAGGGAGGTCTGAGATCGTCCAAGTGAATTTGAGTGCAGGCTGGAAATTGGTAATGATGATAATGATGTCCATGAGTTTTCCATTGGTGCAGGGAGTGGCCCCTTTTGAGTCGTGAATCTAGCAGGGAAAGAGGCAGCCATAGCTGGGGCCAATACGAGCCCATGGGCGCATGCTACGCCTTTGATTTGGAGGAATTGGGAGAATTCTTTTTTTTTTTTTGTTAATATTTTTTATTAGAAGTTAATGCATATTGATACATATTAAGACAATTTAAAATGTAAGGAAAAAAAGAGAAACAAAAGAATTTACTATTCATCTCATACATTCTTAATATTTATAAAATTTACAGTCATTCTTGTTTATACTTCTACATATTTTTTTATTATTTTTAATAAAGAAGGAAATTAATAGAAAGAAATAATAAAATAAATTAAAAAAATAATAAAAATAGAAAATCAATAATATGAGTGGAGTTTTAAACATTCTGTTCTACATTGGAGATATATCAGTGATCTATTATATATAATTCTTCATCCGCTCCCCGTCCAGGTTTCAGTCAGGCCCTCGAACCGAGCCCATTTGTCCCTTTAGATAATCAATAAATGGAGACCATGTTCCTCTAAACTGATCTAGCCTGTCCGAGAGGACAAGTCTTAATCTTTCCAAATGAAGTGTCTCCGACATTTCTGTAATCCACATTTTAATAGTGAGGTTGGTAGGACCTTTCCAAAATTTTAGTATTAATTTTTTACCAATTATTAAACTATAATCGATAAAAAATCATTGTTGTTGTTAGTGATTGATCAGTTTCTAATATACCTAATATAATTAATTTGGAATCTGGATATAGATTTGTATTAACTACCTTCGAAATTATCTTAAAAATTTCTGACCAAAAATTAGTAATTTTAATACATTTGGTAAATGAATGTGTTAGGTTGGCTTCTAGGTGTTGACATTTGTCACATATAGCAGAAACATTTGGAAAAATTCTATTTAGTTTGGACTTTGAGAGATGTAATCTATGTAAAATTTTAAATTGTATCAGAGAGTGTCTGGCATTTAATGAGCAGTAGTGTATATGTTGTAAACTTTCCTCCCATACTTCTAAACTAATTGATTGTCCTAATTCACTTTCCCATGCTTGCCTATATATTTCCGACGGTGGTGCATCATTTTCCAATAAAATATTATAAATATATGATATTAATTTTTCTGTGTTCGGATGTTTATTTAAACATTCATCTAGAATTTCTGTCTTTCTATTTCTAAATTCTTGTGTATTTGATTTAACATAATCTCTAATTTGTAAATATCTAAAATATTCTTTTGAGTGTAGTCCATATTTTTGTTGTAATTCTTGAAATGAAAGAAAAAGGTTTTCCCTATAGAGATCCCGTATCTTATTAATTCCATAATTTTTCCATTGTGAAAAACCTTTATCCATCCTAGAGGGTTTAAAAGTGATATTGTTTGCAATGTGAAGATCCAGTGGTATACATTCCAATTTTAAAGATTTTTTTAATTGTTTCCAAATACGTATCCCATTTTCTATTATTGGGTGTAATTTGGTATTAGCAAATATAATGGAGTTAATTTCAAAAGGTAGGCAGTCTTCCTTTTCCAATTTTAACCAATTCGGCTGTGTATCTAATTCTTCCAACCAAAAATTCATATTTTTAATATAAACTGCCCAATAGTAAAACATAAAATTAGGCAACGCTAAACCTCCACTTATTTTTGCTTTACATAGATGTTTCTTATTTATTCTATGGCTCTTATAATCCCAAATAAAATTTGTAATTATAGAATCTACCTTCTTAAAAAAATTTTTGGGAAGATATATCGGCATCATTTGAAATAAATATAATAATTGCGGGAGAAAGATCATTTTTATCGCATTTATTTTACCTAACATTGAGATGGGTAATGCTTTCCAATATAGAATATTCTTAAGTAATTTATTCAATAAAGGTGGGAAATTAGATTTAAATAAAGAGTCATGTCTTTTTGTTACATAAATTCCAAGATATTTAATTTTTTCATTTGCTATCGTAAAAGGGAATCGTTGTAATATGTGTGAGTTATTTCCCATTATTGACATAAGTTCACTTTTATTCCAATTAATTCTATATCCTGAGAGTAGACCAAATTGAGTTATTAAATCTAGCAGGGTAGGTATACTAATTTCAGGCTTTGTAATATAGAGTAATACATCATCTGCGTATAAAGAAATTTTATTTTCCGTTTCTTTGGTTTCATTCCCGTATATTTTAGGGTGTAATCTCACACGCTGTGCTAATGGTTCTATTGCTAACGCAAAGAGTAGTGGTGATAGCGGACAACCTTGTCTACAGCCTCTGAATAAGTTAAATTTAGTTGATAACATTTGATTTGTTTGTATTCTAGCTGTCTGACTGGTGTATAATAATTTGACCCACGTTATAAACTTTTCTCCTAGCTGGAAGGATTCCAAAACCGAGAATAAATAAGACCATTCAACCTGATCGAAAGCTTTCTCTGCATCTAATGAGATAATTGCTAGGCCTTTACTAATATTTCTTTTCGAGTATATAATATTGAATAATCGTCTCGGGTTATATGAAGAATATCGTTTTGGTATCAATCCAGTCTGGTCTGGGTGTATTATTTTGTTGATCACCATATTTAATCATGTGCTAATATTTTAGTTAATATTTTTTGATCAGTGTTTAAAAGAACTATGGCTCTATACGATCCTGGGTCCTCCAAATCTTTATCTAATTTAGGTATTAATGTAATAATAGATTCATTTAATGTTCTAGGCAATTTCTGTTGTGTATAAATGTGTTCATAAAGTGTCTTTAACCGTGGTATCATTAAATCATCAAATATTTTATAAAATTCCGAACCAATTCCATCCGGTCCTGGTGCTTTACCATTTTTTAATGACCTAATAGATTCTTCGATTTCTTTAATTGTTATTTCAGCGTTTAATGATTCTCTGTCTTCCATATCTAATTCCTTTAAATTACAATTTTTTAGAAATGTTTCTATTCCTATATGATTTTCTATCGTTTTGACGGAATATAAATTTTTATAATATTGCAGAAATCTCTCGTTAATGTCTTTGGTTTGTGTTAATAATTCCCCTGTATCTGATTTAACACTATGGATTATTTTTTCTCCCTCCAATTTTCTTAATTGACGAGCCAATAATTTTTGTGGTTTATCTCCAAATTCAAATTGTATTTGTTTTGTATATTGATAAAGTTTTACAACTTGGTCTGATTGTATTTTATTTAATTTATATTTCAATGCAGAGATTTTATTATGTTTAATCATGGTTGGATTAGCAGCGTTTTCTATATCTAGTTGCTTAATCTCTTTTTCCAATGCCTGCTGTATCCTCCGATTCTCTTTGTCATAGAATGCTTGAGAAGATATCATAATTCCATGTGTATATGCTTTAAAAGTTTTCCATAGTAGTAACGGGGATATTTCTGGTTTGTCATTTGTTTCAAAGAAGATCTCAATCTGTTTTGTAATGTATTCTTGAGTTGTTTTGTCCTTTAAAATTTGTGGGTTGAGTCTCCATTGTCCCTGCTTCCCCATTTTTCCAGTTATTTTAATCATAAAAGATAATGGTGCATGATCTGAAATTATAATATTGTGATATTTTGAATTATAAGTGAGTGGAATAAGTTTTGAGTCTACTAGAAAGTAGTCTATTCTTGAGTATGTTTTATGTACTCATGAGTAAAACGAGTATTCTCGTCCCGTTGGGTTTTCCATTCTCCAAACATCCATAATATTGCTCGAATCTATATATGCATTTATTAGATCGCTAGAATGCGATTTAGTTTTCCGTTGTCTTGATGATCTGTCTAAGTAAGGATCTAATCTACAATTTAGATCTCCTCCAATTATTAAATTGTATTGTGGTAGTTCTGGGATAGTATTTAGTATTTTCCTAAAAAATGATGGACTGTCAAAATTTGGGCCGTAAATGTTAACAAAAATCATTTTTTGTGTATATAATTCTCCTGTTATGATAATATATCTGCCCTCCTTATCTGTTATAGTTGAAGTATGTTTAAATAAGGTACCTTTACGGATTAATATTGCTACGCCTCTTGATTTGTGTGTAAAAGAAGAATGATACACTTTGTCAATCCATTTGGCTTTTAATCTATGCTCTGCGTCTTTTTTTAAATGTGTTTCTTGGATGAATGCCACATCTGTTTTGAGTGCTTTTAGGTGTGCTAATACTTTACCTCTCTTAATTGGTTCATTAATACCTTTTATGTTCCAGCTGCAAAACGTTATTCCTCCATTCCCCATATTCGTTTTTAAGTCTTGCATCATTTGTCTAAGGGGGTCTGTAATAGAGCAAATGGTTCAGCTTGACATACCCGACCTTACACCCGAACTTCAAATAGATGAATTTCAAGACCCTTAAGTGATGCTCACGCATATATCTCCTTTGCTTTGATTTATTTAAAAAAAATTAAAAAAAAGAAAAAAAGGGGGGAGAAAAATAAAAAATTACCATGGGATGTAAATAAAATCAAGCTTTATATTCTATATGATTATACTTAATAATTATCTAATTCTATTTAAATCAGCCATAAGTAAATATTAATCCCTGATTGAAGATTATCAACTTTAATTAGTATTAGTACCGCGCTGTAAATTAGTAATAATACTACGCTGAATTTTTTAGTATTTGTTAGTTAATATTAGTAATGTTATTACTCTAATTATTAATATCCATAAAAGAATGTCCAATCCGTATCTCCCATCCGAGTCTCCAAGCCGCCTCCTTCTCCATCTTCTTTAAGTACCATAAGTCCATAGCCCATTCCAGTCGTGAGGGTACGATTTATTTATCAATGAGGTTCGTCTTAGAAACTTTCATTCAGGCTTCCTCTTGACTCTTGATCCTCTTGGCAAAGTCCAGTGCCTCTGCTGGGTTTTTGAAGTAGTGTTCTTCCTGGTTGTGGGTGACTCTGAGAGTGGCTGGGTATCTCAGAGTGTGCTTCACGTTGTTCACTTCTCTCAGAATTCTTATGGTCTCCTTGAACGCATTCCGCTTCTTAGAAACCTCTGCTGGGTAGTCTCGATAAATGCTGATAGAGTCTCCTTCGTATGTGAGGTTTCTGCTTCTTACTATTTTGTTCATCTCCTCCAAAACATGATCAAACTGGACTTTCACTATCATTTGTCTTGGGGGGGCGTCTGGTCTTGTATAACGCCTCATTACTCTGTGTGCTCGGGCTAATAAAGGTTTCTGGTCCAGAGATAAAACCTTTTGCAGTAAACTCTCGGGTATCTTGATTCGATTCTCTCCCTTCTCGAATACCTGCGATTCTCAAGTTCTGCCTTCGCTGGCGCCCTTCCAACTCGATACATTTTTCAGTTATTTTGCCCAGTTGTTCAGATAAGCGTTGATTTTCTTTCAGGAGTGCTTTCATAGACTGAGTGTTTGCTTCAGCTATCTCCTCAAGGTCTTTTATTGTCGACGACTGCTCATTAAGTACAGTTTCAAAAGGTTCCAGCTCCTTTTCCAGGTTGCTTTTTATTTTAGCATTCATCTCTTCTGCTGTAATTGCAGCTTGTTCTGCTAATATTTCTGCAATTTCCTTTCGCAAATTATCAGATAGTTCCCGAGTAGAGGCATTAATTTCAAACTTTAACTTTTTCATCTCCTCCTTCATTTTTTCTATATCTTCTTTTGTTGCCAATTCCGATTTTAACTCCATTATTTCTTGTGTAAAAAAAGTTTTAAGTTCTTCCATCTCCGATTTGTTCTTTAACTTTTTAGACACATCTTCCTGGGAGGATGTCCTACCTGAGCCCGGTGCTTCAGTCTGGCCTTGTTCTTCTGCCGTTTTCGGTCTTCCATATCTGAGTTTGGGTTTATCCGCGGGTGGGCTGCGCTGTGTTGCCATTACGGTCGTGTGCCTGATAACGTCACTCACAGCAGTTCGTGCAGAAACAGCAGGCAGCAGGCAGGGCTTTATCTCCCGGTTGTTTTTCCCGGTTTTTTCACGGAGCTGGCTGGCGTGCCTCCTCACTCCAGCATAGCGCCACCGGAATTGGGAGAATTCTAATGAGACGTTGATGATAGTGAGGAGCAGTTCCTTTAAGCGGATTGGAGTGTTAGTGGAGGGAAATTGGCTGGTTCAGCGGTCCATGATGAAACGTAGGGCATTAAACCCTCACTGGTGGGGGATGGAGGTGTAGAGTAACTGAACGCCCATGGTAAAGTTGAGGGCACTGGGGGCTGGAGAATGGAAGTAATTGAAGAGACGGACGTGTGACGTGTCTTGGACATGGGTCGGAAGGGATTGGAACAGAGGAGATAGGATGGAGTCTCGGTACATGGAAATGAATTCAGGGGGACAGGAGCTGGCAGAATCAATTAATGGATTTTGGGGAGCAGGTGAAACCGCGCCATGCGGGCCGAGGAACGATAAAGTACTGTGGTTTTGGAGGGCAAACAGCCGCAAGTGATAAAATTAAAGATGATCGGCGAGATAATGTGGAGCCATGGTCCAGGGTTAAGTAGGAAACATAGAAACATAGAAAATAGGTGCAGGAGTAGGCCATTCGGCCCTTCGAGCCTGCACCGCCATTCAATGTGATCATGGCTGATCATCCAACTCAGTATCCCGTGCCTGCCTTCTCTCCATACCCCCTGATCCCTTTAGCCACAAGTGCCACATCTAACGCCCTCTTAAATATAGCCAATGAACTGGCCTCAACTACCTTCTGTGGCAGAGAATAGTAAGATTAAACG
This sequence comes from Raja brachyura, assembly GCA_963514005.1. The sequence continues at coordinate 122,392,160 of OY740785.1, forward strand.
AGAACTTACCAGTTTGAAGTTTGATCTTTATTTTATGAGGAGTTGCGATGAGGGATTTCGTGAAGGACCCGCCAGCACGCATGCGCGACATCTCTTCAAAGCAGCGGTGTGGAATCACAGAACCAACAAACCAAAGAAATGACTTGTTATAGTAAGATTGAAGAGACTCTAGTTACCAGTTGACTTTATGATCGAGGGTTGGGAGCGGAGGGCACGAAATCCCTCATCGCAACTCCTCATAAAATAAAGATCAAACTTCAAACTGGTAAGTTCTCGTTTAATCTTACTATTTCATTTCGGAGTCACGTGAGTGACTTCGTGAAGACTTCAAAGCTCTGTGATTACACGCCCTGGACCACGTCCATGCTCACACACTGCCGTAATACTGATGGAGGAAGTATGTTAACGTATTTCAGACTTGAACAAGCTGAAAAATAATAACTTTATTGTTAGTACAACAATAAACCCCTGAACTCGGGGACAAACGTTTAGGGACAGCACTTAACGTGCGTAACGTTGCGGGAAAAGGCCACAGGTTAGTTATGAAACCACTGAAATGTAGTTTCATTGGCCCAGCCCGCTATCGTGAGGACATGCTCCATGAACACCTCCATGGTCCTTGTTCCTGATGTGGATGCAGCCTTGGTAGAATGACATTTCAAAATGTTTAGTGTCTTACCTGCTGCATCGAATACCACCTTAAGCCATCTGGAGATAGTCTGCACCGTCATTCTGTGACGTGGGTTTCCATGGGTGACAACAGATCCCATTTCCACACCTGTAGTCGCAGGTCTGTATAGTTTAAGTAACTCTTTCATAAAGCAGTTACATTATTATGGGTCGATCATTCTATCCAGGTTTAATTCCTGTAGAGTCTGGACCCGTTGTGCTGTATTCAGTGCTATTGCCATCACCACTTTTGAAGGTGAGTAAGTCCAGTGGTACCTCCGTGATAAGCGACCACCTTCTGAGTAGGGTCAACACCACCCTAATCTCTCAGATATTACATCGTGGTCGGGAAGGGATGGATAGAACATATCCCTCGTAGTTTGGATACCAGCTGGTGAGATCCCACTCCGATGTTGAGCTAGGATGACAGTGCACTACTGGCACTGTATGCAGCACTGTAACTGAGGGCTCATCATAATGAGCACATTGGAGATTGTAGCAGATATGTAGGTCGTCTTGGTCCGACTACAAAATCCTCTCATATCCTGTGTAGGTGAGGTAGTGCTTCCCAGTGGACTTTCTCTGCACGATCTATATGACGTCCATGGTCCTGTATGTTCCAGACCTGGGTACGTTTTCTGCAACACCTGTCTGATGAGGCAGAATGGGGAAAGCATCGAAATCCATTTCCCCCAATGTAGCGAGAACTCGTCCATCGCCACACTTGGAGACCACATTCTGCAGTTTCTCCTGGGTTTCCTCAGGTACTACAGGTTCCTCCAGAACTGGAGGACATCTGGTCCAGCTGCAGAGACTGTGCTCTAGTATACGCTCCATCATGCGCTCCATCCGAGCCATGCGACCACTGCCGCATCTGCGGACAATAAGTCGACTTCCTCAGGTTCTGGAGAATCTCTGAGGCTTCTGTCATTGCCCCACACCTCGTCGAGGTGATTACAAGGGTGCAAGACAGGATGTCGCTGCCTGCCGCTCCTGCGTGGCTAAGCGACTCCCGCGCGGACCTGCCGCTGCTCCGCCGTCTTCCGGACGGAGGCGGCCCGCTGGTCTGATAAGACATGATAGCGGTGGTGAGTCGGTCCCGGCCGCCGAAGCGTGGTACCCCGACGTCCGCGCGGGCTTGCCGCCTGTCCTCCAAAGGCGACGTTCGGTCACGTCCTCCACTACAAGGGAGTGCGATGACCGAGATGAGACTACACCGACCTGCAACCAGGCAGGCTCCCTCGGTGCTGAGTCTGTGTCCTCCTATGGGACAAACCGTCGTTCGGTCACGTCCTGCCGCTAAAGGGGGTGCGGTGACCGAGATGAGACTACACCGACCTGCAACCAGGCAGGCTCCCTCGGTGCTGAGTCGGTGTCCTCCTTTGGGACAAAGCGTCGTTCGGTCACGTCCTGCCGCTAAAGGGGGTGCGGTGACCGAGATGAGGCTACTCCGACCTGCAACCAGGCAGGCTCCCTCGGTGCTGAGTCTGTGCCGGCCGCACATGTGGTCCTCCAGACCCAGGCCTCAATCCTTCCCCGGTCCACGATCTGGTGGCCTGCTCCAGTGGAAGTTGACCCCGGCTCTATGGCGGGTTTCCCGACTGCTGTGCGATACTTCCCCTGGTCCTCTCTCTGGTGACCTGCATATTTGGGGAGAGAGAACGTGCCAAGAATATAGCACGTTACGCACCTTTGCTCCACTGTCGCTATGGTTAAGTGACAGAGGTAGGGAGTCAGGGTCTTACCTACCCTGCTCCTGTGCGGTTACCACTTATGGCACCATGGTCAGTCGTGGTGGAGAATCAGGTCCTGACTGCGCAGGGCTCCCCTGATTTCCGCGTTTTTATCCCGACCCGCAGAGCGGGTGCTGCCGACATTGCGGGCAGCTCCAGGAATGGTGGGCGTTGACTCACATCTGGAGGCGCCGGTATGTAGGTCCTTGCTGGCCTTCCGGTTTGACCCCGTGGCCTGGAATATGGAGTTTTCCTGGCCGTTTGTCTGGTCAAGGTGTGCGACCTCATAAGACCCACTGTCTTGGCATGGTCGTCTAAATCCTTGACCTGCTTCAGAAGGTCTTCCCCGAATAGTTGTCTGGGTGGTGGTGTTGGAGATGCTCTGCATAGCCCCGCAAATTTGGGATTTAGCGTGAGCTTGATGGCACTTTTCCGAAACGCATTTATTTCGTATTGCGTGTTACATAATAATTCAAGAGCATCCTCCTGTTCGGTGTTCAAGTCCATCCCGTCCACCGACGTCGGAAAAGCGGTAATCCCAGATGTGAGCAGTTTTAGGATTATCTGTAATTCTTACTTCCTGTGCTCTTATGCCCGGGCTTATATTGCTCCAAATAGGCATGTTTACAATAGGTACATTGAGTGAGTTACAATTACTCGGTGCCTTGCACCCATTCATGGCCTCCGCAAGGACCTGATCCTGTAGCTGGTGGTTGGTAGCGGCCAGTTTAGTTTTGAGAGGTTGTCCCGATGATTCGGGTAACGCAAACTTGGCTGCCACGTCCAAAAGTACTTACCTGAGGAACCTCAGTTGCCACTGGTTCGTGTGCCAAGATATCCTCTTCTCCTGGCTGCCTCATGCTACCAATTGACGGTGGGGATATATCCAAAAGTTCCCGGAACTGGACATTTCCTGCAGTTGATTTTGCTGCAGGATCCGTTCCATCATCCTCTCCATCCGTTCAATGCGCCCTTCATGGTGCGTAAATGGGAGGTCAGAGCCCTCATGCCCGAAGGAACTCCTGAGGCTCCTATCATCGGCCCGTACCTCATCGAGGTAATCTCGGTGCCGTGACAAAAATCGCTGCCAGCCGCCTCAGCGAAGCTGTACGACTCCCGCGCAGATCTGCTCATACGCCTCCTTGGATGAGCTAGGCCCGACTGCCTCAAAGGGCATATGCGGTGTGAAGTCGGCACCTGACGCCTGCGGCGTGGCGACCCGACATCCGCGCGGGCTTGCCACCTGTCCTACTCCTGGACTCAGGCGGCGTACGGTCCCGTCCTGCCGCTATAGGGGGATGCAGTGACCGTGGCGAGACTCCACCTGTATGAATCCACCTGGTCCAATTAGGTGGTGAGTCAACACTGGCCCTCCCTGGTCTGCCAGTGGACTCGGGTCTCGGTAAACCACCAGTCCGCAATCTAGCGGTCTCTGGTGAAATTCCTGCCCTAAAAGGGCTTTGTTATTGAGCTCTATCCCTTTCTCTTTCACGAGGGCTCGGGGAGAAGGGCCGTGCAGCAGCACGTGAAACCCGTTTGCTCATATCAGCCAATGATTCTCTCCCTGTTGGAGATAGTGAAAAAATGGAGTCAGGGTCTACCTGCTCCGGCGCCATACCGACTTCCTGCTCTGCGGGTACCCCGCTTGTACACAGCTGTGTCGGTGGGTCGGGTCCTGTAATCACAGGGCTCCCCGACTTTTGCGCCTTTTTCCCGGCCCGTCTAGCGGGTGCTGTCGTTGTAGAGAGCTCCGGGAATAATGGCCGGCGATTCCTTTCGGAAGTCCTGCGGCCTGTACTCCTCATTATCCATGTCCCTGTTGGAGAAAACACAATTCAAAACAGAAGGGACAACCAGCTCAAGGTTGCCTGTACTTACCTGAGTGGCCCTTATGAAGGGCTGGTGGTGAGCTGTCGTTCTGCCATTGTTGAGCAATGGTGAGTGTTGAGCCCGGACCCACAGGGTCAACAAGTTGCCCCATTGTAAAAATAAGTTGGGCTTAGAGACAACATGATAATGGCTGCAACCCATACCCTCTAAATTACAGCACTGGGATAATGCAGGCTGTGTAGAGTTGAGTTGGGGCTAACCCCTTACTCTTAGTAAATGCCGACAGCCCGCAGTATCGTGTGGGCTGCGGTGTAAGTCGGGCTGCTGCTCTGCCATTGCTAACTGCAAATGGCGAGCCTGCAAGCCCCTAGTTAAAAATAACTGCCGACAGCCCACAGTATCCTTGCGGCTGCGGTGTAAAATCGGGCTGTGCTCTGCCGTTGCTTACTGCACACGGCGAGTCTGCAAGCCCCTAGTTAAAAATAACTGCCGACAGCCCGCAGTATCCTTGCGGGCTGCGGTGTAAAATCGGTCTTATGCTCTGCCGTTGCTACTGCACACGGCGAGTCTGCAAGCCCATACTTCTTTAAAAATGCCGACAGCCCGCAGAATCCTTGCGGGCTGTGGTGTAAAATCGGGCTTATGCTCAGCCGTTGCTTACTGCATACGGCGAGTCAGCAAGCCCCTACTTACTTATAAATGCCGCCAGCCCGCGACCTACAGGCTGCGGCGTAGAGTCGGCTGCCTCTGCCGTCCTCCGCCGGCGAGTGTGAACCCGGACCTACCTGGGTCAACGGGCTCTCCCGACTCCATGTATTAGAGCCGCCGCTGACTGCCCGCATACTGCGGTCCGCAGTCAGTGTTGAAGCGGCCTGGAATACTCTGAAAACAGAGTCCCTGTAAGAAACAACGGACGGCGGGTTAGTTTTCCACTTACCTGCAGGTCCCAGCAGTGGAGGAGCAACGCTCCTCCCTGCCCGTCGGTCGCACGCGCGTCGACGATATGGCGCGCATGCGTGCTGGCGGGTTCTTCACGAAGTCACTCACGTGACTCCGAAATGAAATTCCAGAGACTCACCACTCTCTGTGTAAAGAATGTTTTCCTCATTTCGGTCCTAAAGGAATTCCCCCTTATCCTTAGACTGTGACCCCTTGTTCAGGACTCCCCCAACATCGGGAACAATCTTCCAGCATCTAGCTTGTCCAACCCCTTAAGAATTTTGTAAGTTTCTATAAGATCCCCTCTTAATCTTCTAAATTCCAGCGAGTACAAGCCGAGTCTATCCAATCTTTCCTCATATGAAAGTCCTGACATCCCAGAAATCAGTCTGGTGAATCTTCTCTGTACCCCCTCTATGGCAAGGATGTCTTTCCTCAGATTTGGAGACCAAAACTGTACGCAATACTCCAGGTGTGGCCTCACCAAAACCCTGTACAACTGCAGTAGAACCTCCCTGCTCCTATACTCAAATCCTTTCGCTATGAATGCTAACATACCATTTGCTTTCTTCACTGCCTGCTGCACCTGCATGCCTACTTTCAATGACTGGTGTACCATGACACCCAGGTCTCGTTGCATCTCCCCCTTTCCTAATCTGCCACCATTCAGATAATAGTCCACCCTCATGTTTTTGCCACCAAAGTGGATAACCTCACATTTATCCACATTATACTGCATCTGCCATGCATCTGCCCATTCACTCAGCCTATCCAAATCACCCTGCAGCCTCCAAGCATCCTCCTCACACCTAACTATACCCCCCAGCTTGGTATCATCTGCAAATTTGGAGATGTTGCATTGAATTTCCTCGTCCAAATCATTAATATATATTGTAAATAGCTGGGGTCCCAGCACTGAGCCTTGCGGTACCCCACTAGTCACTGCCTGCCATTCTGAAAAGGACCCGTTTACTCCTACCCTTTGCCTCCTGTCTGCTAGCCAGTTCTCTATCCACATCAATACTGAACCCCCAATACCGTGTGCTTTAAGTTTGTATGCTAATCTCTTATGCGGGACCTTGTCGAAAGGAGGTGTCCAAGTGTTGGGATCTGGCCTTAGCCGGTAGAGGGCAGCTCGCCAGGCAACCAAGGCACCTCCCTTGTCGGCGGTTTGATGCTAATGTCAAAGTGCCGCAGGAACGGTTAAAACGGCCAATGCCACGTCAGAAGTTAGAAATGAAAATGTCCAGGAGGGTTGAAGGCCATCCGGTGAAGTCCAAGAGGAGGAAGCCAGTGGAGACGGTATAAGTGGGTCATCACTGGCAAGGAGGTGGAGATCCTTGTTTTTTTATTTGTGCCTATTAATACCTCTAGTTCCCCCCCCCCCGACTCTCAGTCTAAAAGAGGGTCTCGACCCGAAACGACACGTATTCATTTTCTGCGGAGATGGTGCCTGACCCGCTGAGATACATCCTCCAGCATTGTGTACCTATCGTGGTATAGCCCATGGTGCGATCTCTCATTTCATTTATTGTGTCGTTCTCTGCATAGAGACAGCAGTCAGTACATGACTATTTAGGACCCATGTTCGCAGAATCACTACTCGGATGGGGTCATGTACATATTAAAGTTTTGGGGGCGGATGATTGGTGTAAACCTTCGATCCCGGTTACTCCTGCAAATGCTTATGTTCACATTAATTATTGTGCTACAGATCCTTATTCCTGCGACGAACCAAAGATTACAATTCTTCCACCACATGTTGAACAAGAGTTAATGGAGATGACCGTGACGTTAACCTTATGGTATCACAGTATCTTGGAACCACATGAAGGAACATTTGGAATCAGAGATCCAGCCCACAGGACATGCAGATATCGTAGAGAGCAAAGGCAACATTTCGACTCATGACTGGCTGAGTGGGGATTGTTTTGAATGCGTGGTGAACCATGATGATATGCCGACTCCAAAAACTGAACAAATCAACTGGAAGAAAGGTGAGTCGGGGTAGCTGCAGCGATGTTCTGTGGGCCAGAGGTAACTGGTGCACGTTTCTTCTGAGATAAAGCTAAAATTAATGATCGAGATCACTCTGTCGGCGAAGCAATATCTAGGCAAAATGGTGCTAAGAATTCACTGAGTCCTTGGTCAGAACTGGAAAAGAGAGAATACGAGATGACTTTGCATGAATATGAGGTGTGGACAGGTTACTGGAAACATCGATGATAATTTGTGGAGAGAGTCAACATGCGGATAGATAGTCTCAGGTCTATGGTACAATATGGGTATTCAGAGCATTGCCGCGTTTGTTAAATAGCGCACGCTGATGTAACTTGCAGGGATATGGGTTTGTCGATCAAATTACCATGTGGTGATGATGGGAGTAAATCGCAGATACTCTCACTTGCAGCAGAAATACCCGTTTCTGAGCTAGGCACATGAAACGAGTTGCTCGAAATTTTAAAAAAAACTTTCAAATACCGTATATCGGAAAGACATCACCTTAATGTAGATCATTTAATATTGACTCCAATGGTCTGCATTCAATTAAATTAAATTCAATCTTTAATTGTCATTGTGCAGTGTACAGTGCAGAGACAACAAAAAGCATTTAGCATCTCCCAGAAGAGCGAACTTAGAATAATGAACGGTAAAATATATACATGTACAACAGTATCAGTGGTGCAATTATACTGGGGGAAGGAGTGTCCGGGGGGGATGACTGGCAATCACCGAGGTGCAGAGTTAAGTATTGTAACAGCCGCAGGGAAGAAACTGTTCTTGAACCTGCTGGTCCTGCAACGGAGGGACCTGTAGCGCCTCCCGGATGGGAGGAGGGTAAACAGTCTGTGGCTGGGGTGAGACCAGTCCTTGACGATGCTGCGTGCCCTTCGCAGACATCGTTGCTATGGTCCACAATGAGCTCCTTGGTCGACTTGGAGTTGAGGGCCAAGTTGTTGTCAGCGCACCATGCTGCTAGGAGCTAAACCTCCTCCCTATAGGCCGACTCATCGTTGTCGCTGATGAGGCCAATCACCATTGTATCATCTGCATACTTGATGATGGTGTTAGAACCATGTACAGGTGTGCAGTCGTAGGTGAAGAGGGAGTAGAGGAGGGGGCTCAGTACACAGCCCTGTGGGACGCCGGTGTTCAGGGTGAGGGTTGAAGAGGTGTGGTTGTCCAACCTAACAGACTGGGGTCTGTTGGTTAGAAAGTCCAGTATCCAGTTGCAGAGGGAGGGGTTGATGCCCAGGTCGCCGAGTTTGGTGATCAATTTTGATGGTATAATGGTGTTAAATGCTGAGCTATAGTCGATGAACAGCATTCTCACGTAGGTGTCTGTTGTCGAGGTGGGAGAGGGCGAAGTGGAGTGCCGTTGAGATGGCATCCTCCGTACTCCTGTTCTTGCGGTAGGCAAACTGATAGGGTTCCAGTGTGGGAGGTAGGCAGCCTTTGAGGTGTGCCAGGACCAGCCTCTCGAAGCACTTGGTGATGATGGGAGTGAGTGCAACTGGGCGGAAGTCGTTGAGGCTCGCCGCAGTGGAGTGTTTTGGCACCGGCCCGATGGAGGTGGTTTTAAGGCACGTGGGGACAACTGCTTGGGCAAGTGACAGATTGAAGACGTCAGTCCAGACGTCTGTCAGCTGTGCAGCACAGGTCCTGAGGACACGCCCGGGGATGCCGTCAGGGCCGGCAGTCTTACGTGCATTAATCCTGCTCAGTGCTAGATACACGTCGTAGGGGGTGAGTGCGAGGGGCTGGTGATCAGCAGGGAGCACAGCTTTGATGGCCATCTCTTGGTTGTCCTTGTCAAAGCGGCCATAAAAGTGGTTAAGCTCCTCAAGGAAGGATGAGTCACTGGATGTGGGGGTGGTGTTGGTGGATCTGAAGTCCGTGATACATAGAAACATAGAAATTAGGTGCAGGAGTAGGCCATTCGGCCCTTCGAGCCTGCACCGCCATTCAATATGATCATGGCTGATCATCCAACTCAGTATCCCGTACCTGCCTTCTCTCCATACCCTCTGATCCCCTTAGCCACAAGGACCACATCTAACTCCCTCTTAAATATAGCCAATGAACTGGCCTCAACTACCCTCTGTGGCAGAGAGTTCCAGAGACCCACCACTCTGTGTGAAAAAAGTCCTTCTCATCTCGGTCCTAAAGGATTTCCCCCTTATCCTTAAGCTGTGACCCCTTGTCCTGGACCTCCCCAACATCGGGAACAATCTTCCTGCATCTAGCCTATCCAACCCCTTAAGAATTTTGTAAGTGATGGCCTGGATGCCTTGCCACATGCGTCGGGGGTCGGAGTTGTTGTTGAAGTGCTCCTCAATCCTAAGCTTGTAGCTCTGCTTGGCCTTCTTGATGCCCCTCTTCAGGTTAGCCCTGGATGGACTGTAGGCTCGAGCATCGCCTGACCTGAAAGCGGTGTCCCGTGCTTTCAGCAGTAGCCTGACCTCACTGTTCATCCATGGCTTCTGATTCGGGAATGTGGTAATCCGTTTGTGGGTGGTGACACTGTTGATGGTGGAGTTGATAAACTCCAGAACAGAGGATGTATAAGTGTCTATGTCCGTGTGGGAGTCGAAGGTGGCCTGGGCTGCAAACACATTCCAGTCAGTGTTTCCAAAACGCTGCTGAAGTGTGGAGTCCGCCTCCTCTGACCAAACTTTATCTGTCCTCACTGTGGGTTTAACACGCCTGATGAGTGGGGAGTACTTGGGGAGCAGGAACAATGAGAGGTGATCAGACTGGCCAAGGTGGGGGAGGGGAAAGGCTTTGCAAGCTTCAGCCATATTTGTGTAAACTTTGTGTTAATTTTATTTCAGCTGGCATCTGGAGCAACGGATGCAGTAGATGAGGTTGGAGGAGGTGCAGGTGAACCTCTGTCGGACTTGGAAGGACTGCTTGGGTCCCTGAAAGGAGTGGATGGGGGAGGTGAAGGGACAAGTGTAGCATCTCTTGCGGTTGCAAGGGAAAGTGCCCGGGGAAGGAGTGGAGTGGGAGGGAAGGGAAGAATTGACAAGGGAGTTGCGGAGGGAGCGGTCTTTAAGCGGAGGCTGGGCGATTGTTTCGCCGAACACCTCCGCTCGGTCCGCAATAACCAACCCGACCTCCCGGTGGCTCAGCACTTCAACTCCCCCTCCTATTCCGTATCCGACCTCTCGGTCCTGGGCCTCCTCCATGGCCAGAGTGAGCAACACCGCAAGTTGGAGGAACAGCACCTCATATTCCGCTTGGAGTCTGCATCCTCTGGGCTTAAACATTGAATTTTCTCAATTCTGTTAACCCAGGCTGCCCCCACCCCTCCCCACCTCTCCCTCAGCCCTCGGGCCCTGACATTCCTTCTCCATCTCCCCCCCCCCCCCCCCCCAGTCGCACTAGCTTCTCATTTTCACACCACAAACAGCTTACAATGGCCTGTTTCCCTTATCGATACTTTTTTGCATATCTTTCATTCATTGTTCTTTATCTCTCCACATCACTGTTTATATCTCTCGTTTCCCTGATCCCTGACCAGTCTGAAGAAGGGTCTCGACCCGAAACGTCGCCTATCTCCTTCATCCCTTAGATGCTGCTGCACCCGCTGAGTTTCTCCAGCTTTTTGTGTAACCCTTTGTGTAGACTTTGTCCAGTGTCTTGTCTTCTCTAGTGGCGAAGGAGACATGTTGGTGGAATTTGGGGAGTACAGTCTTCAGGTTGGAGTGTTTGAAGTCACCCGCAACAATGAAGGCTGCCTCGGGGTTGTGAGTCTGTTTGCTAATGGCAGTATGCAGTTCTTTCATTGCAAGCTTAGCATTGGCGTCAGGAGGAATATAGCCTGCAGTCACAACAGTGGAGGTAAACTCTCTGGGCAGATGGAACGGTCTGCACTTAACCAAGAGGAACTCAAGGTTGGCTTAGCAGTGACTCTCGATGATGGTGGTGTCCGTGCACCATGCTTTATTTACATAAATGCACAGACCCCCCACCCCTGTCTTACCGGAGTCTGGTGTTCTGTCTGCTCGGAGTATAAGACACACCGTTAGCTCGATGGCGCTGTCCGGAACATCGGTGTTGAGCCAGGTTTCAGTGAAGATCAGGATGCTGCAGTCTTTGATCCAGTTGTGGGACGTAATCAGTAGCCAGAGTTCATCCATTTTGTTTGCCAGTGAGCGTACGTTGGCGTTAGCAAGGAAAACGTGCTTTCCGGTCAGCCGAGCTGACTTGGTGTGCTCCGCTGGACTGCCGCCCGCAGTGCTGGCAACTTCGGGAGGGAGACGGAGTTTGTCCGTAAATTTATTGTAGCCGCAGGAACCGAGTTCAGTAGCTCCTGCCGGCTGTATGAGAGGAATGCAAGACTGCTCAGAGTTAGCAGACTTAAAGCGAGTAAGTAAATTATACCTAATTCGCAAATTCTCGGGAGGCACGGGGCGTCGCGATGCATCTGCGCCGCCGCCATTTTGACAAAGCCCGCTGCCATTTTGACATGGCAGAAGATTAGTATGAATCACGTCACACATTCGCAACACAAGATCAAGCTATTCGCCCTCTCTGATCCGTGTTATTTCTGATGATCATGGCTGTCTCCTGCTCCTTTTGTCATGTGTTACTAAATGCAGTTCTACCTTGGTTCTTCTGTCTCATTCAATTCCCAAGAGCAACTGAATGAGACTTTATCAAACCATCGCAGGAGTAGTTAGTAGATGCCAGCAGAGAATATTGAGCATACAAAGTGATGCTTTTTGAAGTGCGTTCGAAATCGATGCAAATGATGGAATTCTAAAATGAATTCAAGGATCGCAGGAAACAATGAGCACATTAGACAGTGTGTGCGCAAAAAGTCAGTAAGAGATGCTTTTGTATGACGTGGGGAAAATGACCCATCCTTAAGTTGTAAGTTATTGGGGCAAATCCTCCAAAATTATGGAAGAACTTGAATAAGGACATGGACATTTTAAAAAGACAGATTTGCTGGCTGCAACGGAAAAACCTGCAATCCACAGAAAGACTCAGTTTCAAGTTTCAAACCGTCTGGTCCGTGGACTTGGACATCACACAACGGTGTGAACAAAGGCAGAGACGGAGATAACGAGATTTTCTTGGATACACAAAGGAAGGAACCAAGCCTCAGCAGACGATGGTAAACAGGCCAGGAACAAGCACAATCACCATCATGGATGACCCATCCATCGAGACAATAGGAGCCCATCCAGGGGATGGGATAACGATCAGGCTGAGGGATCATGACATCAGCAAACCCCTTATCATCGGAAGCCTATTGTTCATGCCAGATCAAAACTGGGAAACATCAAAAGAAGCCCTTTTATCCAGAGGACCACCTGGGGGGTTCAAAGGAATCTCAGGTATAAAACAGGAGTCCAGCCAGAACTCGGCCCTCTCTGTGCTCTCTGCTCTTTTCGGCTCTTCCTGCTCTACTGGACCGCTTGTGAGCCTGCATCGACTTAGCTGTGAGTATCCCGGTGATTTGGTGAAATTCCCGAAATAGGATAGGAAGTTGAGTAAATAAGGGGAAAGGGGAGTAAAATATTGTTAAAGTAAGCTTTACGACATGCCCGATAGTTTTCCTTCCATAGTCTTAGTTTAAAGCATAAGTTTAACCACGTATTATGTAGTGTTGGTGAGATTCGATTTCTAATTGTTTAATAAAGCCTGTAAATTTAGACTTGCTTTGAGTCCATCTTGGTTTCTGCTTTCTCTCATCAGCACACTCTGGTCAATTCAACCTTTTATCATATCCCACCATAATTCCGAGGTATAGAACCTAGGGGAATCCCTTTTGTGGGAAACGAGAAAACCCCTACAAAGTTGCAGAGATGATGTTGGAGGGAGTTGAGAGAGGAAAGGGAATTTCGAAATGGGCATTTTGAGCTGGACAATACAAGCAAAATGGAAAACAAAACACTCCTAGGCTCTTTGTCTGCAGCCTTCCTCAGCGTTATATCTAACCCCTATGGCAAGCTTTCAGAATGGCATTCCTCCGACACGGAAAACGGATGCAGACTGCACAGTAACATCGGGGTTTTGGAGATAAGTCACAGCTGTGCACCACTGCGTGAATCGCGGACACACTTTAACATTATTGCTCTTGCTGGGCAGATATGGGTCCATGCCTTTGGATCTCTGGTTCCCTCCTTCTCTTGTTTCCAATCCATTCAGACCTGGGGCAGGATCTCAGACGTTGCGCTTTGTAGGGCCTGCTGCTCCGAGAAAAAGTAGCTACTAACCTTCCTCCGCCCGCACGAGGGGACGTGCTTTTGCCGTGCGTCTGTCTTGCATATTTCTGCACACATTTCTAATTCCACATATAGATTGAAATGCGCATTCACTGTTTTGTATGAACGCCCATCTGTTAAATCACATGAAAGGTTTACTCTCTCTCGCTCTCTCTCTCGCTCTCTCTCTCGCTCTCTCTCTCGCTCTCTCTCTCGCTCTCTCGCTCTCTCGCTCTCTCGCTCTCTCTCTCTCTCTCGCTCTCTCGCTCTCTCGCTCTCTCGCTCTCTCGCTCTCTCGCTCTCTCGCTCTCTCGCTCTCTCGCTCTCTCGCTCTCTCGCTCTCTCGCTCTCTCGCTCTCTCGCTCTCTCGCTCTCTCGCTCTCTCGCTCTCTCGCTCTCTCGCTCTCTCTCGCTCTCTCGCTCTCTCTCGCTCTCTCTCTCTCTCGCTCTCTCTCTCGCTCGCTCGCTCGCTCTCTCTCTCGCTCTCTCTCCCACTTATGAGGATGGATAGGAGTAATCAATTTTCCAGACTGCTTGTACTGAAAAACAAGAGCAACATTGGTTAACAACAAAAAAAAAACCCTCATTCGGGGACATCTCCACGTTCTTCACCTGCATTCAGCACGGCCTCCGCGAACTGTAGAGGAGCAGCAACAGATGTATTGTAGAACCGCTGGAAGGTGGCTTCGTACGCCATCCTACTGTGGCAAGAATATGGTCCATGGGCACCTCCATGACCCTTGCCGCCGACGTTGACGCATGCCCTGGTGGAATGGGATGTGAAAATATTAGTGTGAACACGTGACTTACCCAAGACGATCCTGAGCCACCTGGATATCGTCTGGACCGTCACTCTATGGTGAGGTTTCTCCATTCCTTCAGTTTTCTCGTCACTTTCACATAGTGACGGATATGGGCGGCTAAACATAGCCTTGCATCAGCAGGGTATGCCAGGAACTTCAGCTGCAGCCCTGTGTACCCAGGTCTATGCTGCTTGAGTAGCTTGTCTATGATGACGACAACTTCTGCAGGGGTAGAGATCATCCTGTCGATCCGGATTTTGTGGAGTGTCTGTACCCTCTGCGCTGAAGTCAGTGCCAGTAACATCACCAGCTTCAGGGTGAGTTTGTCCAGCTCCAGGCCCTCCATGGGCGACCACGTCCTGAGCAGGGTGAGTATTTCCCCGATATCCCAGGTGATATTATAGTGTGGTCTGGGCGTATTCGAATTGAATATTTCCCGCATGAGTCTGGACACCAGCCTGTTGGATCCTACCTTAATATTGAGGTAAAATGACAGCGCACTCCTGGCGCTGTTGATGGCACTGTAGCTCAGGTGTTCATCATGGTGCAACCCCGCCAGGAATTCCAATACGTCGGTTATGGTTACAGCGTCATCAGTAATTTGGGAGCGGCCGCAGTAGGTTTCTCACTTCCGGATGTGTGAGAGGTATTGCCGCCAGGTGGACTCCCGGCATGACGCTCCGATGGCATCCATGGTTCTAGATGATAGACCATACCGCAGTAATGGCCTGTTCAGAACCTTCATGGTTATCGGCGGTCGTTGATATGTTTGGCCGGAAGTGGAGGTGCTGGGTTGAGCTGATAATGCGGCGCCCGCATTACCCATGCTGGCCGCTGGGGCCCTAGTCCTAAAAGGCCTCGGTTGTTGAGGCTGCCGAAATTGAGGCGGAGCTGGAGCGTAGGTCCTTGCTGGTCTAACGGCAGGGCCTCGTGGCCTGAAAATGGCACTTCCCTGGCCTGCTGCCTGGTCGAGATATGTGACCGCATGAGTCCCACCGTCTTAGCGTGGTCATCCAGCTCCTTGACCCTCTTCAGGAGGTCTTCCCCGAACAACTGTCTGGGTGGCGGCGTAGGAGGTGCTTTGCATAACCCCCCAAATTTTGGGTTCAGCGTGGGTTTAATGACGCTCTTCCTGAAGGCGTTTATCTCATACTGTGGTACACAATAGAGCCAGAGCATCCTCCTGCTTGGTGCTCAAATCCTCCCCATCCACCGACCGCACAAACGCGGTAATCCCAGCAGTGAGCAGCTTCAGGATCCGCTGGAGCTTCATCTCCTGGGTCCTGATCCTTGGGCTGATGTTGCCCCAGATTGGCGTATTGACTATGGGCACGTTGAGGGAGTTGCAGTTCGCTGGGCCTTGTATCTGTTTATGGCCTCTGATAGGACCTCCTCCTGGAGCTGATGATTGGTCAGGAAGTCCACGGTGGCAGCCAGTTTGGGGTTGAGGGGAAGTCCCATGGTCTCCGGAGAAGCAAATTTCGCCGCCACATCAAGGAGTTCTTCCGGCGGCACCTCCGATGGAACCGGTGTAGGGTCTGCAAATTCCTCCGCCTCTGGCTGCCGCAGGCTGGCTGTTGAGACTGGTGAAACCTCCCTGTGCCTCTTGATGATGGATGCCTCCTGTCGTTGGTTGTGTAAAAGGAGCTCCAATAGCCGCTCCATACGGTCAATACGCCCTTCGCCCTGAACACTCGGGCGGTCGGAGTCCTCATGCTCTGATATGCTGCTGAGGGTCCTTTCATCGGCCCGCACCTCGTCGAGGTGAACCCGGTGCCGGAATTTGTTGCTGCCAACCGCCGCAGCAAAGCTGAGCGATTCCCGTGCGGGAGGTGTGTTCGAACGCCTTCGTTTGGCGGAGCCTAATGCCGCTGCCACGGAGGGCAAACGCGGCGGGGAGTCGGCACCCAATGCCTCAGCACATCGTGGACCTTGCCGACGCATGGTCTCGTCCTCCCATCCATGGGGGACTCGGCGACCGTGGCGGGAGCTCCACCCGAGTGACTCTTTCACCATTACCTCCATCCTGGCCATGCGACCGCTGCCGCTACACACGGACAACAGGTCGACTTCCCCAGGCCCTGATGAGTCACTGGGGCTTCTGCCAGTAGGTCACACCTCTACGAAGTGGCTGACAGGTACTCGTCAGCACCCGCTCCTGCGGGGCTGAACGACTTCCGCACGGACAACCCACTAGCCCGGTGTCTCTCGGACCTTAGCGGCCTCTCTACCTGACAAGCAGGCAGAGGAAAGGAGTCGGAACCGGTCCCCAATACCGGCTCCGTGGTCCGTGCAGGCACACCGTCACCCTCACCCCCAGGGGTCTGTGACGACGCTTGGCTGGCTTTACCCGCAGCAGCGGGATCGCCTAACCGTATTCTGCTGCCACCGGTCTGCGCTCCGGCAGCCTGTTCCGGTGCAGTGCCGGTACCTCCTGCTCCTGCAGGCTGTACGACTCCTGCACGGACATACCGCTAGTCCGCCGTCGTTCGGACCTAAGCGGCACCTCTGCCTGGTGGGAAGGCAGAGGGAAGGATCGGTACCGGTCCCCATTAGCGGCTCCGCTGTCCGTGCAGGCTTGCCGTCACCCTTAACAACACGGGTCCGTGAGGGCGCATAGCCGGCTTTACCTGAAGCAACGGGGATGCCTGGCCGTAAACTGCTGCCACCGGTCTGCGCTCCGGCAGCCTGTTCCGGTGGAACACCGGTACCTCCTGCTCCTGCAGGGCTCCCCGACTTCCAGCAGGTCCATCACCGGCCCGCAATCTAGCAGGTTACCCCCGGTGGTATGTTGATGCCTCCTGCTGCAGCGGGGCATGACCTGTGCGCAGCTCTCCCCCATCTCTGATACCTGCATAGTAGGGGAGACAAAACGAGCCGCCGAGCGGGTCACATGTTACGCACCTTTGCCGCACTGTCACTATGCTTAGGTGACAGTGGTAGGGAGTCAAGGCCTCCCCTGCTCCCGCGCGGTGCTCCACCAATTTGTGGCCCCATGGTCAGCCGTGGTGGAGAGACGGGTCCTGGCTACGCAGGGCTCCCCGACCTCCGCGTTCTTCTGGAATGGTGGCTGCTGATTTCCATCTGAAGTCGCACGGCCCTAGGAGACCTGCTGTGGTGCCTTCATTCTGGTCTCCATCCATCTGTAAGCAAACTCTAATACAGACGTTTAGCTATTCAAGGTTAGTATCTTACCTGAGGGTCTTTAAGAAGTATGGTGACGAGCCTCTCATGCTTTAATAACTTCTATGTGCTGGCAGTCTCAACTTCTTGAAGAAATGCATACCCTGGAGTAGCAGGGCACTTTAATGTAGACAGGCCACAGTATCCCTGCAGCTGCAGTGTGGAGTCAGACTGCCTTTGTTTGCAAGCCTGCTCCTTCCTAAATGCCAGAAACCCGCAGAGACCCCTGCGGGCTGCGGTGTAGAGCCGGGGCTGCTGCCCATGGCAAGCACTGCAACCCCTACTCCACATGCACACCGTCAGCCCGCAGTATCACCCCCGTGGGCTGTGGTGTAGAGTCGGGGCTGCCGCTCTGCCTCTCCTAACTTTGAACGGCGAGCCTGCAAGCCCCACTCCTGCATGCACACCATCAGCCCCCGGTGTCCCCCGCGGGCTGTGGTGGAAAGTCGGGGCTGCCGCTCTGCCGTTGAACCTTTTGACGGCAAGCCCCACTCCGCTGCATGCCGCCAGCCTGCGGCGTCCCCCGCGGGCTGTAGCGCAAAGTCGGGGCTGCCGGTCTTTTGACGGCGAGCCGGCAAGCCCCACTCCTGTGCGTGCCGCCAGTCCGTGGCGTCCCCTGCGGGTTGCGGTGTGGAGTCGGGCTGCCTCTGCCGTCCTCCGCCGGCGAGAGTGTGACCCTGGACCCTCCTGGGTCAACGGGCTTCCCGACTCCAAAGTATTGGAGCCGCCGGTGACTGCCACAGCAGTCCGATCCGAGGCGGCCTCACCCATACACAGTTCCTGGACTCCTTCCACGTTCCTGTTAGGAGAGAAAACAGTCCCCACAACAGGAAACACCAACTCTAGGGGGCTTAGCCTTACCTGAGTCGGCCCTCTGAAGTGCTGGTGGGGAGCCACGCTCCACCTCCAGCCGTCGGCAGCAATGCGTTGCGACGATATGTCGCGCATGCGTGCTGGCGGGTTCTTCACGAAGTCACTCACGTGACTCAGAAATGAAATACAACACAGATGTACACAAGCCTTCCTCCATCCCCTAACTGAAAATGGGATACATCAGACAACCGGGTTCTAATGTGGGAATTATGGCAAATTATTGGGAGGCAATGTTTGCATTCAGTGAGTTGCTTCGCCGAGCTCCGGTCGCCATCTCCAAATAAAGGGTTATCTGACAACATTGTAAGCAATAACCAGCTTCAAGTTTTATACCATCCCGGTTAGTAAATTATATTAATGGGAAGCGGATGTTTATAGAATGAACAATTAATCCCAGAAATATACATACACATTGCTTTCTCCAAAACTATTCATAAACGGTGGGTACACAAAATGCTGGAGAAACTCAGCGGGTGCAGCAGCATCTATGGGGAGAGGTAACATTTCGGGCCGAAACCCTTCTTCAGACTGCAAAACGGTTGTTTATTCATAAACGGTTGTTTAATAACAACTGTGTCTACAAGTGGCCATGATTTTGGATACAATTGTTGAGGATGATCACCTCAACTTAAAAACAGCTCATAGGAGATTAATATCCCTAATATTAATATTCATATTATTTTGCTAAATAATAAATAAAATACAATGTTCTATATTAGAATATATTGTGAACGTCTTCGTATTCTGCTTTGTGTAGATTACGCCGACAACATTCCTCTTGAGGACTATGAGAAGACGGAGACAACATCTGGACAACCGCTTCCACATTCATTATCCTGTTCTTCCTGAGCATTTCCTACAGCGCTGCCGTAACTCTGGTGAAGGTGAGTTCATAGAAACACAGACATAGAAACATAGAAAATAAGTGCAGGAGTAGGCCATTCGGCCCTTCGAGCCTGCACTGCCATTCAATATGATCATGGCTGATCATCCAACTCAGTATCCCGTACCTGCCTTCTCTCCATACCCCCTGATCCCTCTAGCCACAAGGGCCACATCTAACTCCCTCTTAAATATAGCCAATGAACGGGCCTCAACTACCGTCTGTGGCAGAGAATTCCACAGATTCACCACTCTCTGTGTGAAAAATGTTTTTCTCATCTCGGTCCTAAAAGACTTCCCCCTTATCCTTAAACTGTGACCCCTTGTTCTGGATTTCCCCAACATCGGGAACAATCTTCCAGTATCTAGCTTGTACAACCCCTTAAGAATTTTGTAAGTTTCTATAAGATCCTCCCTCAATCTTCTAAATTCTAGCAAGTACAAGCCGAGTCTATCCAATCTTTCTTCATATGAAAGTCCTGCCATCCCAGGAATCAGTCTGGTGAACCTTCTCTGTACTCCCTCTATGGCAAGGATGTATTTCCTCAGAATTGGAGACCAAAACTGTACGCAATATTCCAGGTGTGGGCTCACCAAGACCCTGTACAACTGCAGTAGAACCACCCTGCTCCTATACTAAAATCCTTTTGCATTGAATGCTAACATACCATTCACTTTCTTCACAGCCTGCTGCACCTGCATGCCTACTTTCAATGACTGGTGTACCATGACACCCAGGTCTCGTTGCATCTCCCCTTTTCCTAATTGGCCACCATTCAGATAATAGTCTACTTTCCTGGTTTTCCACCAAAGTGGTAACCTCACATTTATCCACATTATACTGCATCTGCCATGCATTTGCCCACTCACCCAACCTATCCAAGTCACCTTGCAGCCTCCTAGCATCCTCCTCACAGCTAACACTGCCCCCCAGCTTCATGTCATCCGCAACCTTGGAGATGTTGCATTCAATTCCCTCATCCAGATCATTGATATATATTGTAAATAGCTGTGGTCCCAGCACTGAGCCTTGCGCTACCCCACTAGTCACTGCCTGCCATCCTGAAAAAGACCTGTTTACTCCTACCCTTTGCCTCCTGTCTGCCAGCCAGTTCTCTATCCACATCAATACTGAACCGCCAATACCGTGTGAATTAAGTTTGTATACTAATCTCTTATGTGGGACCTTGTCGAAAGCCTTCTGAAAGTCCAGATATAACACATCCACAGGTTCTCCCTTATCCACTCTACTAGTTACATCCTCGAAAAATTCTACAAGGTTCGTCAGACATGATTTACCTTTCATAAATCCATGCTGACTTTGTCCAATGATTTCACCACTTTCCAAATGTGCTGCTTTCCCATCTTTAATAGCTGACTCTAGCAGTTTCCCCACTACCGATGTTAGACTAATTGGTCTGTAATTCCCCGTTTTCTCTCTCCCTCCCTGTTTAAAAAGTGGGGTTATCACTAATGCATCCACTATTTCTGGGGCTACTTCCTTAAGTACCCTGGGATGCAGCCTATCTGACCCTGGTGATTTATCGGCCTTTAATCCATTCAATTTATCTAACACCACTTCCTGGCTAACCTGGATGTAACTCAGTTCCTCCATCTCATTTGATCCCCGGTTCCCTGCTATTTCCGGCAGATTATTTATGTCTTCCTTAGTGAAGACAGAACCAAAGTAGTTATTCAATTGGTCTGCCATGTCCTTGATCCCCATGATCAATTCGCCTGTTTCTGACTGCAAGGGACCTACATTTGTTTTAACTAATCTTTTTCTCTTCACATATCTATGTTCATTCCACTTACTTTTCCACCTGATTGACAAGTATTGCAAAATATCGATTATCGTACTCTTTGGATGTCCAGGCATCTTAGTCACAGACTGCTAATACACTTTCATATTCTCTCCCTCTCTTTACAGATCAAGTGACGATTGAATGTTGAAAACTGCGTATTTTTCTGACCGGTCTACGGACGTCGTTGTAACCAAGGGAAATTTTCAAATTTGAAGTGGACAATATCATGAGCAATAGTTCATTCTGTCTATCTGACTTGTTTGATATTGCCTAGTTGCCTTTAGTATAGCGTTAATGTATCAAACTATTTTAATCGTAAGTTGAATATCATGTGAAAATAAATCAATTTTCTCAAACAGTAGAATTTTCTTTTGATATTTTTTCTATACATTCTCTTTTTCTTTAGCATGGGGCATATTTGTGTCCTTCCGGTGTTGAATGCCGTTGTAGAGAAAGTCGGGAACGCTGTTTGTGTGAGATCGTAAACTTAATGTTAAATTCAGACACACTATATATGCCTATGATTCTTCTAACAACTTCTATCGGGTCTCCCTTCAACCTCCGAATTGCCAAAGAAAACAATCCGTGTTTGCCAACCTCTTCTTATAGCGAATGATTCTAACCCCAGCAGCATTCTAGTAAACCTCTTCTGCATCTTCTCCAAAGCCTCCACATTATTCCTTGGAAGGGACGACCTGACCTCCACACTATACTCCGAAGGCCTGTAAATAAAATGTAAAGTAAATGCATGTGTGAATACCTACCCAACAATGCAACGCTTGTGCACCTCCCGCGTATGACCAAATATCTATTTACTCCTTTTCTGCTCATTTGTCCTTTCCTTAATCCAGAGCTAACCTTTGACCCTCGAGCTACATGTTCAATGTGCCTGGTCTCAGTGTGGAATTCAGTTGTTTGGACCACTTTGTGTTATGCTGTTAAAAACGTCTCTGTAATATGTTTCTGTTAAATCACAAATAAAAGCGGAACTACAAAAGCCTAACCTGGTTTGCTATGTTCGTTTGTGGAAGGAACCAGCACCTTACGCTAAATGCGCTCTGGTATTTCTTGGTGTTCCACCATTTCCCTAAATATATTTTCTCTCAGATAGTCACAGGCCAGCAGTACACGAGTGACTTTGACCATTGCGCACTCGGGTATCCGATGACGTTAAGGTCAAATATATTTGAATGCATTTTCTGCCAAAGTTCCATGAGAAGAACGACCACTTAGGCGCTTGTTGCAACCTCCATTATACAGTAGATATCTTGTACAAATAGGTCGTCGTGACAAACTGTTTGCTCCACCAAGCAATATCTTCTTATATTACTGTGGAATATTCCAAAAAATGTTTCAAAGCAACGAGTGCACTTGGTACAGCCGCACCGGCAGAGAGATCAGCAAAGTACATGGGTATGATTCTGGGTATGGAGTCTAGAACGGGCAAGAAGAGACAATGATAGATATTAAGAATTAATCAGCATCATCTGGAATTAGCTGGGATCACATTACTCCAACGGATAGTGAATTAGTTCAGATCGATTTGCATGTTACCCATCTTGGGTATGCTTTCACTTAGACATTGGTTGGGCCTTTGACGGCGGGCGGGCGAGGGAGGTAGTATCGGCCCCCAAAATAAGAATAGGCCACACGGAGCCACAAAGCCGCTCATCCCACTAGTTGGGTTTCCTGGACTACTCTCGGCTGATTCCATTCAGCGCACTGTCTGTCATGGTAAACGCGAATAAAGACTTGCGTATAGCAGCAGGGAGGTTCTACTGCAGTTGTTCAGGGCCTTGGTGAGACCACACCTGGAGTATTGCGTACAGTTTTTGTCTCCAAATCGCCCGACTATTTCAGACCTGCAGTAAAATGAAAATTAGCTCCTAATGCCGTGAACGCTGATAACGGGGACGGATTTTACGTAGGGGACAGGTAAATGAAAGCTGTTTCTTTTTTTCATATAAACGTGCTTGTTTAGATGACCTTAATCAACATTTCATGTTGCGAAACGGTGATTTATTCCCCATATGAACCGGCAGAATTGTTCCTGCCAATATGGGGTTTAAATTCACCGCAACCGCAACGTTCCAATCCATCGCGCTCCAGAAAATCCCACTCACAAGCTGATGGCCATTAATTTACAGGCATTAAACACTAAAATCCTTCAATTTGGCCTATAAATTAATGACAATTAGATTTTAAAATCATGTTATATTGGGAATTATTGTGTGAATGTTAGTTTGGACACTTGGGCTTTTAAAAAATGTTAATATTTTCTTAAGAAATGGATAGATATTTAGATCTAATAATTGAATTTTGTAATTAGCTAAAATTGGGTAACTAACTAATTATATGCTTTAATTTCATGTCATCCAAGTAATATTGTTTCATGTTTGTTTCAGAATGCTTCAATCTATAATAACTGAAAATTTATTTCATTTCTCTTAATTTTTATGAAAGCTATGCTCTTTTGACTGTCCTCGATCACAACGTTTGTGTTAAGTCAATGGAAAAGCAATAGGGAACAAGACGCTAATTTCCGAGCAAGAAAATGGCCATAACTTTTTTAATATTGAAGATATGAAAGTGAATTAGGTGTCAAATTAAACTACTTTTTATGCTCTATCTGATGGGATAAATTGCAGACTTGATTTTTTAAATCTCAACATTTTGTAACATTGCCACTCACAGCAACACATTTGTGGATTAGAAGTAAATTGCAACAACTCCCGCAATTTAAATTATTCTAAATTGAACTTCATAAACATGGATAGCACTTTTTAATTCTGTCATTCATGGTAATATTTACATAATTTCCATCATTTTGTGTGCGAGATATACATGGTTGCCGTGTTTCGCATATAAGCTAACCAATGAAATGATGTAAAATGCAACCATTTTCAAACAGTGATGGCCTGTTCTTGGTCCGCTTGTTGGAAAACTGGTCAAGTTCAAAGTTTTCAGAACAAAGACGGCAGTTGTTTGACAAGTACACGGGAGTTCAGTGAAGGAGATCTTGTCGACAAGTATTCTGGACCCACAGTCGACATCTGAAATGACAGAAAATATCATGTAGACTTCACATAAGAAAAATGTAATTATATCTACATACCTGCAGAATGGACGCTATCACTTAAGTGCAATTGTTTTCAGGTGTGGGGATAGACCTGTGTATTGAAGATACATTTTGCCTCTAATATGTCAATTTAATAGTAAGATTAAACGAGAACTTACCAGTTTGAAGTTTGATCTTTATTTTATGAGGAGTTACGATGAGGGATTACGTGAAGACCCCGCCAGCACGCATGCGCGACATTCTTCAAAGCAGTGGTGTGAAATCACAGAAAATACAGTCACAATGACTAATATAGTAAGATAAAAAAGAGAACTTCCATACCAGGTGATCTTTATAATAGAGGGTTGGGAGCGGAGGGCACGTAATCCCTCATCGTAACTCCTCATAAAATAAAGATCAAACTTCAAACAGGTAAGTTCTCGTTTAATCTTACTATTTTACTTCGGAGTCACGTGAGTGACTACGTGAAGATTTCAAAGCTCTGTGATTTCATGCCCTGGAAGCTCCATGCTCACACACCGCTAAAGTTGGGATAAGAGGATGAACGTAATTCAGACAAGACACTGGCTGAAAAACAAAATCAGGTATTTATTCATACCAAACAAAATAGTGTCCCCAAAGGGTAACTATCTGGCAGCACTCAAAATCCTCCCTGCATAAGTGTCAGGGGAGGTCACGGGTTTATGGTAAAAGCGGTGGAAGGTCTTTTCATTACTCCAACCCGCTGTAGCCAGGATGTGATCCAACGGAACCTCCATCCTTCTAGCCGCCGAGGTGGATGCTGCCCTGGTGGAGTGAGATTTATATTTGTTAGTATCCACCCCCGCCGCATCCAATACCACCCTTAACCATCTGGAAATGGTTTGCACCGTGACTCTGTGATGGGGCTTCTTGTGACTAACAAGCAAAGCTGTTTCCGTGCCCCTGAGATTTTGAGTGACTGTAATGTATCGTAAGATTAATGTGACGATACAAAGACGAGGATCTGCTGGGTAAGCCAGAAACTCCAATGTATGTCCAGACACTCCGGGTCGATCTTGTTTCAACAGTCCCTGCACATAGAAAGTGATTTTGTCACTGGTGATTGTCATTTCATCCAGGTTGAGTTTGTGCAGGGACTGGACCCGTTGTGCCGTGATAAGTGCCATAATCATGACCATCTTGTAGGTGAGTTTTGCCAAAGGGAGTCCCGTGTTTGGTGTCCATCCTCGCAGCATAGTCAAAACTGTGCTGATATCCCAAATATGGCTATATCTGGCCCTGGGGGGATTAGAATTGAATATTCCCCTCATAAATTTGGATACTAGAGGATGTGACCCAATTCCCAATTGGTCACTCCCCTTGCCCAAGTAGGATGATAGGGCACTCCTGGCACAGTTAATGGCACTGTAGCTCAAACCTTCATCGAAATGAAGGGTAGCCAAAAACTCCAGCACTTCCGTTATGGTGGCGGTTTCATATGTCGTGTTGGCTGTGACGCAGAATCCTTCCCATTTCCTGATGTAGGTCAGGTACTGCTTTCTTGTGGACTCTCTGCAGGCTCCTGTGATGGTATCAATGGTCTTGTTGTAGAGTCCGAATCCGTGAAGTGGCTGTTTTAAAATCTGCAAATTAACAAGTCCATGTGGTCATGACATGGATGATATTCTCCTGTAACAGGATGAACGAGCAGGCTTGGTCTTTTGTTCACCCTGATACAGGGTTCTGTGGCCATCTTCTGTACCATAAGGAACCATGGTTGGGTAGGCCAGTCGGGCACCACCAAAATACCCGATGCAGAGTCTTGCTTTATTTTCTGCAAGACCCGACTGATGAGGCAGAAAGGGGGAAATGCATAGCAAAATAGATCCCCCGAAATAGATCCCCCGAAATGTAGCGAGAAGGCATCCATCGCTACTGCCCCCGGGTCTGGCTCCCAAGCAACATACGTTGGTAGTTGGTGATTTAGCCTGGACGCGAAAAGGTCGATATCTGGTGTTCCATAACGTTCTACAATATCTGAAAACACATTCCGATCCAACATCCATTCTATGTTGTCGTTGAATTTCCGTGATCTGGTGTCTGCCACTGTGTTTAGTTTACCTGGAAGGTAATTAGCTGAGATCCAAATTTCTCTTTGCAGACACCAGTGCCAGATATTGTTAGCCAATTCATCACATGATATCGACTTTATACCGCCCATATGGTTAATATATGCTACCACCGTGGTGTTGTCAATTTGTATTGTAATATGAACTTTGTGCATATTAGTGCAGTATGCTTTAAGGCCGTGAAATGCTGCCAGCATTTCTGAATAGTTAATCCCCAAGTTTTTGAATAGGGTTAACTCTGGTGCACTCCATCTACCTCCACAGCTAGAGGTAGTGTTAGTAGCTCCCCACCCTTTGGCACTGGCATCCGTTTGTAAGATGATCAAGGGATTGATGATATTGATAGGTTTGGAGCAATTTTGGGCATTCCCCATCCACCAATATAATTTGGCTTTTGCCTTTCCCGGAATTATCATAGGCCTGTCGAAATGGCCAGTATGATTTTTGAGCGCTGTAATTTTGGCTCTTTGTAAGTTTTGGTAATGTAAGGGCCCAAATTGTGCTGCAGGAAATGCAGCTACTATCTTCCCAATCACCCTGGCCACCTGCCGAATGGATGGGACCTTAATGCCAATGAGGCTCCTGCAAGCCTCTATCAGGTCTTCCACCTTGCTTGGTGGCAACGTGACAGACATTTGCACTGAGTCAATAATGAACCCCAGATATTTCATAGTGGTAGAAGGTTCCAATATTGATTTATCTGGATGTATCGTAAACCCCAGCTTCTGAAAAAGATGTTTCGTGGCTGTAACTGCCAAAGTAGCCATTTCCAAATTCTCCCCCACTATGAGGATGTCATCAAGATAGGCCATAACAGTATGTTTCTGTTTCCTTAAATAGGCCAAAGCTGGTTTTAATATCTTGGTAAACAATCTGGGTGCTGACGACAACCCATTAGGCAAAGCTTTGTATTGCCATAATTGTCCCATCCAGATAAATTTTAACTATTTCCTATGATCCTTGTGTATGGGTACTGAATAATATGCATATTTGAGGTCAATGCATGCCATGTAGTACCCATTGGCTATTAACTGTATAGCAGTATCGAAGGTGTCCATTTTAAAATGAATATACTGGACAAAAGTATTCAGATCGGTCAAATCTATGATGATGCGGCACCCGCCGTCTTTTTTATTTTTAGTGAATATATTAGACACGAACTCCTGCGGTTCTTTAATGGCTTTCTCAATTACCCCTCTTTCTATTAATCTCTGTAGTTCAGCATGCCCTGCTGCCCTTTCTTTTTGGGAAAGGACGAATTTTCGGCTAGGTGCATGCTGTACCGGGGTAGGGAGTTCGTGAATAAATTCAATTTTGTAGCCCTGAATACTTCTGAGTATATAAGGATCAGAGGTAAAAGTGAGCCAATTCTCGAAGAACATGTGCAACCTGCCCCCTACACAAAGTGAATTTAGACCAGATGTGTTTCTGGGGACCCCAGACCCACCTACCTCCATGGTTACTGCCGGTGTGGAGGTTTCTGTCCTTGCTTCCTTGGTTGGTTGTGGGTGTTCTGGGAGTGGCGCATCTTCCAAGAAGGCCGGCCTGGGCCTTGGCCTAAAAAAGACCGTTGTGCAGGAATGCCGGCCTTCGAGCTTTCACCACCGGCAGACCTGTTATGGTATCTCTGCCCGGTGGATGTGTAGGGGTGCTGTCTGTGTGGGTGGTGCGGCTTAGTGTAGCCAGGTTTTATAAGGCCCAAAGCCTTGGCCTCCTCATCAAGGTCTTTAACCTGCTTTGGGAGATCTTCCCCGAACAGCAGGCTTGGAGGCTGAGTCTTCCCAGGCTTACACAACCCCGCAAACTTGGGGTTAAGCGCCGGCTTTATGATGTATTTTCTAAAATTGTTGATCTCATACTGAGTATTATAGAGTAGAGCCAAAGCATCCTGTAATTCTTCCGGCATATCCACACCCACTGCAGTTCTTGCCACTGCCGTAATCCCTGCGGTTAGGATCTTCAGAATCCTCTGAAGTTTAATCTCCTGGCCTCTGCTTGAGGGGCTCATGTTTCCCCATAAAGGGTTATTTACTGCAGGTACATTCAATGAGTTGCAGTTCTCAGGTGCCATATATTTATCTGCAGTAGCATTAATGGCCTGTTCCTGCAGCTGGTTCGTTGCCATATAGTTAATGCTGGTAGCCAGCTTAGGGTGGATTGGTAAGCCCTTCTTGTTAGGCATAGCATGCTTGCTTACCATATCCATGTAGTCTTCACACACCCCTGACACCGTCGGCAATTCAGCCAGCTCCCCTTCTTCTGGGTCAGCCCAGTTCTGACCCTCAATGCTCCCCTGTATATAGGGGGAGACATTGGGCAGTCCTCGATAGGAACTTGCCGTGGGCCTGCTAGGAGTCCCACTGTGACCCTGACCCTGCATTAGCAGGTCACGTTGGAGCATTTGCTCCAACATCCGCTCCATGCGGTTTAGATGACCTCCGTCGCTATCTGCGAACGGGGTGTCCTCGGGACCGGACTCCGCTGAGTCGTCCCCGGCCGACTTCCGGGTGGTTTTCCCGCCCGACCGTGGCGTACCAACGGTCCCAAAGGGCGAAAAGTCGGGAGCTGCAGGCAAAACCTGTAGCTCTGGAGAGACGGCTCTCTGCTGGCTGCTCTCCTTGGCAGCTGCTTTGGCCGCAGCTCTTTTCGATTTTCGTGCTTCCATTGCTGTACACTATGTCGTCGACTCAAGCCTCCGGTGAGACTTACCTGGCGTAAGCTATTTAAACTTACGCTGGAAGAGCCCCGCTCCTCCCGACCGTCGCTTCCGCATGCGTACGACGATATGTCGCGCATGCGTGCTGGCGGGGTCTTCACGTAGTCACTCACGTGACTCCGAAGTAAAATTAAATGTTGAAGAGCTTATTAAAATCTTCTTATTTGTCTTCTTACATAGACCCTTTAAGTATTTTCTTTCTATCCTCTTTTTTTATTTTCCTATCCTCTTTTGAGTCTATGCTCTTTTGAACCTGACACTAACAGGTCTGCCAACTCTCATGCAGAGAGAGAGATGGAGGCAGAGAGGGCAGAGATACAGAGAGAGAGGGCAGAGATACAGAGAGAGAGGGCAGAGATACAGAGAGAGAGGGCAGAGATACAGACAGAGACAGGGGAGTGACAGAGAGAGGGGAGAGACACAGAGGGGAGAGACACAGAGGGGGCATAGAGAGAGAGGCAGAGAGAGAGAGACATGCGGCAGAGAGAGGAGAGATGGCTAGAGTGGACAGGGAGAGAGAGAGAGAGGGCAAAGAGAGAGGGCAGAGAGGAACGACCCATCGTGACTGTCGCCGCGAACCTTCCCCCCCCATTGCACCCTTCTTCACAGCGGCCCTGTGATGTCTCGGCTCTGACAATTTGATGGACCTAACTTAAAACTGAGGAATTTGGTTTGTAAATTGGTAAATTAGGCAATTCACCATTCAATATACCAGTCAATATAAGCAAGACGTCTTAGGGAGTGGCAGTGGGAGAGCGGCCTTGTGAGTAAAGTGTGCGTCTTTGGCTCGAGAGCCTTCGGAGAGGAGACTATGGATAAAGCTGGAGAGGGCGGAACGCGATGAACACATGTCGGGGCAGATGAGTCAGTGTGAGGCTTGCAGAATGTGGGAGCCCAGGGACATGGATCGAGCCTCTGGCTGCTACAACTGTGGCAAGTGCGTCCAGCCAAAAGGACCGTGTTGGGGCACTGGAGAAGCAGCTGGATGACCTCAGGGCCATCCAGGAAAACAAGAGTTTCCTGGACAGGACCGACAGTGAGGTTGTCACACCGAGGATACGGAAAGAACCAAAGTGTGTGACGAAGAGAAAGGGTGTGAATCGTGGAGTGCAGAAGACTCAGGGGGCTGTGCCTAATGAAAACAGGAACGCCCTCTTGGGAACTGTCCGGGGAGACAATGTTTCCAGTCCGACCGGTGGATTGATTTGATTAGATTTGATTTTATTACTTGTCATTTGAACCTCAGAGAGGCTCGAACGAAACTCCGTTTCTACAGCCATACAATTCATAAAAAAACACACAGACAATTCAATTCACACCAACATCCATCACAGTGAATCTCCTCCTCACTGTGATGGAAGGCAAAGTCTTCTCTCTCCCCCGCACCATTTATCTCCCGATGTCCAAGTCCCAGGCAGGCGATGTTAAGTCCCACGGCCATTGAGGCCACGCGGGGCGATGTACGGCCCTGCTCTAGGCCCAAAGCTCACAACGTTGTAGCCCCCGGCGGGCGCTGGAATGTCCCGCAGCCATTTAAAGCCGCGCCGGGCGATGTACGTCCCCGCTCCGGGTCGCTCCAACCCCGTGACACAGGCTGGAGAAGCTGTGTTGCGGGAGCTCCGGAGAGCGGTCTCCCACCCGGACCTGCGAGCTCCCAATATCCCGACAGTCCACCGGTCTGCAGCTGTAGCTGCAGCTGGAGCTGCAGCTGGAGCTCCGGAGTCGGGCCGCAGCAGCGAGCCACCACCGCATCCCACGCTCCGAGGCCGGCCAGCCCCACGACGGTGAGTCCGCAGCTCCGCAGGCTCCATGGCTGGAGCCCCCAGGTCGTCCCGGTCGGAGGCTATACGTGTGGGTTTAAACCAAATAGTGGGGGGGCGTGACTGACAAATTGGGAATATAAAGATGGAACAGAAGGGGAAGTGAGTACAGGACAAATTACAAAAGATTCTCAAATTAATGGGAAGGAAAGCTTGAGAAGGGACAACAGAGTCAGGTCAGGGCCAATTGTGAGCTGTGCAAGGGGGGACGTGAATACTGAGGTCAAAGTACTGTATATGAATGCGCGAAGTATAAGGAAGAAAGTGGACGAGCTTTAGGCTCAGTTAGAGATTGGCAAGTTTGATGTTGTGGGAATTATTGAGACATGGCTGCAAGGGGGCCAGGGCTGGGAACTGAATATTCAAGGGTATACCTCATATTGAAAAGGCAGACAGGTGGGCAGAGGGGGTGAGGTTGCCCAGTTGGTGAGGAATTAAATTCAGTCCCTTGCAAGGAGTGACATTGAAACAGGAGACGTGGAGTCAGTATGGATAGAACTAAGGAATTGTAAGGGTAAAAAGATCCTAATGGGACTAATCTACAGGCCCCCAAACAGTAGCCTGGACATGGGGTGCAAGTTGAATCAGGAGTTAAAATTGACATGTAGTAAAGGTAATGCTGTGGTTGTTATGGGAGATTTCAACATGCAGGTAGACTGGGAAAATCAGGTTGGTACTGGACCCCAAGAAAGGGACTTTGTGGAATGCCTTCGTGATGGATTCTTCGAGCAGCTTGTATTGGAGTCTACCAGGGAGAAGGCAATTCTGGATTTAGTGTTATGTAATGAACCGGATTTGATAAAGGACCTCGAGGTTAATGAGCCATTAGGAGGCAGTGACCATAACATGGTCAGATTTAATCTAAAATTGGAGAGGGAGAAGGGTAGATCGGAGGTGTCAGTGTTGCAGTTTAATAAAGGGGACTATGGGGCCATGAGGGAGGAGCTGGCCAAAGTTGACTGGAAAGATACACTAGCATGGATGACAGTGGAACAACAATGGCAGGTGTTTCTAGAAATAATACACAAGGAGCAGGATCAGCTCATTCCCAGGAGGAAGAAAGATTCCAAGGGGAGAAAGGGGCGACCGTGGCTGACGAGGGACGTCAGGGACAGTATAAAAATTAAAGAGAAGAAGTACAACGTAGCAAAGATGAGCGGGAAGCAAGAGGCTTGGGTAATGTTTAAAGGGCAACACAAGATAACCAAAAAGACAATACGGGGAGAAATGATGAGGTACGAAGGTAAGCTAGCCAAGAATATAGAGCAGGATAGTAAAAGCTTCTTTAGGTATGTGAAGAGGAAAAAAATAGTTAAGACCAAAGTTGGACCCTTGAAGACCGAAAAAGGTGAATTTATTATTGGGAACAAGGAAATGGCAGATGAGTTGAACAGGTACTTTGGATCTGTCTTCACTAAGGAGGACACAATCTTCCTGATATAGTAGTGGCCAGAGAATCTGGGGTGACTGAAGGAAATCCACATTAGGCAGGAAATGGTGTTGGGTAGACTGATGGGACTGAAGGCTGATAAATCCCCAGGGCCTGATGGTCTGCATCCCAGGGTACTTAAGGAAGTGGCTCTAGAAATCATGGACGCATATTCCAATGTTCTATAGATTCAGGATCAGTTCCTGCGGATTGGAGGGTAGCTAATGTTACCCCACATTTTAATAAAGGCGGGAGAGAGAAAACAGGCAATTATAGACCAGTTAGCCTGACATCGGTGGTGGGGAAGATGCTGAAGTCAATTATAAAAGATGAGATAGCCGCACATTTGGATAGCAGTAACAGGATCTGTCCGAGTCAGCATGGATTTACGAAGGGGAAATCATGCTCGACTAGTCTTCTGGAATTTTTTGAAGATGTAACTAGGAAATGGACAAGGGAGAGCCAGTGGATGTAGTGTACCTGGACTTTCAGAAAACATTTGATAATGTCCCACATAGGAGATTAGTGGGCAGAATTAGGGCACATGGTATTGGGGGTAGAGTGCTGACATGGATAGAGAAGTGGTTGGCAGACAGGAAACAAAGAGTAGGGATTAACGGGTCCCTTTCAGAATGGCAGGCAGTGACTAGTGGGCTACCGCAAGGCTCGATGCTGGGACCGCAGCAATTTACAATATACATCAATAAGTTCTTGTTTAATCTTACTATTTTCATCCCAAATCTTCACTGGTTTCAGGGCATCAACAAACTTTGGCATCTGTGCAATGGATGCATTACGGGGAAAGGAAATGCGTTACAGAGCGATAATGAACCATTTTGCAGAAAAGAGAACAATTATATGTAATTTTTA
This sequence comes from Raja brachyura, assembly GCA_963514005.1. The sequence goes on from OY740785.1 coordinate 122,425,103, forward strand.
GACAGCGCTCCCAATGTGAAGCAAATTCGTATAACAGGTCGCTCCAATTTGAGATCAACACTCCCACCGTATGGTGATCCACTGCACTGCAGACCTGTACAGTTTGTGGTCAACACTGCCACCGTATGGTGATCCACTTCACTGCAGACCTGTACAGTTTGTGGTCAACACTGCCACCGTGTGGCGGTCCGCTGCCCTGCAGGCCTATCTGACATGCGGACAAAGTACTAGTTTGAATCGGATGGGCAGGCAACATTGCTGGAGACCATGGATTTTGTTCATGAATGCCCCCACTGGGTTCACTAATTGTCCATTTGGTTCATAAAATCTCCCAGTTGGTTCACGAGTTTACCATTTTGTTCATGAATGCCACTATTTGGTTCACTAGTTCTCCACTTGGTTCCTGAATTCTACATTTTGTTCACAAGGTCATCATTTGTTTAATTAATTCCACCAGTTGGTTCATGAATTCTCCCATTTGGTTCATTAGTTCTCCACTTGGTTCATGAAGTCTCCCATTTGGTTCATTAGTTCCCCACTTGGTTCATGAAATCTCCCGTTTGGTTCATTAGTTCTCCACTTGGTTCATGAAGTCTCCCATTTTGTTCATTAGTTCCCCACTTGGTTCATGAAATCTCCCGTTTGGTTCATTAGTTCTCCACTTGGTTCATGAATTCTCCCGTTTGGTTCATTAGTTCCCCACTTGGTTCATGAAATCTCCCGTTTGGTTCATTAGTTCTCCACTTGGTTCATGAATTCTCCCGTTTGGTTCATTAGTTCCCCACTTGGTTCATGAAATCTCCCGTTTGGTTCATTAGTTCTCCACTTGGTTCATGAAGTCTCCCGTTTGGTTCATTAGTTCCCCACTTGGTTCATGAAATCTCCCGTTTGGTTCATTAGTTCTCCACTTGGTTCATGAATTCTCCCGTTTGGTTCATTAGTTCCCCACTTGGTTCATGAAATCTCCCGTTTGGTTCATTAGTTCTCCACTTGGTTCATGAAGTCTCCCATTTGGTTCATTAGTTCCCCACTTGGTTCATGAAATCTCCCGTTTGGTTCATTAGTTCTCCACTTGGTTCATGAAGTCTCCCATTTGGTTCATTAGTTCCCCACTTGGTTCATGAAATCTCCCGTTTGGTTCATTAGTTCTCCACTTGGTTCATGAAGTCTCCCATTTGGTTCATTAGTTCTCCCGTTTGGTTCATTAGTTCTCCACTTGGTTCATGAAATCTCCCGCTTGGTTCACGAGTTCTCCTTTTGGTTCATGAGTTCCTCATTTTTGCTTTGTGATACGGGTGGATAGGTGGGGTGTCCGCACATTCATGTGGCCGAATGTTTAAGTGCCAATGGCGGCCCCGGAGATTTGCACTAAGTCCCAAAGCTAGTCGGCGGAACCCCACATGAGGTTGAGATTGACTCCCTCACACCGGCGGAGTGGCCTCGTTTTCGGAAGGGCTTCCGGACACCTGCCCGCCATTACTTTTTGCCCGCCGCCGGTTAACGATTTCCGACTGGAAGTAGATGAGGGCCGATTTATGGCCCCCTGCCGGTCCGTGGCGTGACTTTCCCGGCAAGACTACCGGTCCGACTACCGCCGATCAGCAAATCGCATTTCTGGTACGGGCAGTGCCGGACATGGTTAACGAGTTCCCCTCGGAAGTCTCTATGAGGATGAGATTTGTGGTCTTCCGCGGGGTTTTCGTGCAACAAATCCGGACTGACTACCGGACCAACTCCCGCCAACATAAAAATTGTGTATTCTGTACGGGGGGGTAGGTGGGGTGCCCGGAGATTTTCGGGAACACGATTTTCAGAGACTAAGAAAATTGTGTGTGGTGTATAAGTCTAAGAAAAAGGCTTGAAAGAACACAGAGTGGTAAATATATGTACCAGAAAAGTGGAAAAAAGGAGGTACAATAAAAATTCCACTAAGTCCTAAAGTGGATTGAAAGTCTATGAGAACACCTATCATGATGATGCCCGGTTGTGGTGCCGCGTGTATCAATGCACAATACCGCTGGTGGTTCGGACATTTGGTGTATGTGCCCAAGCGTTGGA